>JAEIFV010000970.1:0-114544 GCA_018904265.1 Lordiphosa collinella | reverse complement strand
AGCAGGGCTTGGGTGATGAGACCACCAAATTTGGGTCTGTTCTCGCTCTATATATAAACGATGTCAACGAAAAAAAAGGCGCTACCTGGAGGAATTAATTTCATAGATAACGCATAAAATCCTTGCTTTACGCAGATGACATGGTGCTCCTGGCTGACTTTGTCCTGGCTGCCAATATGTTTGCAATAATGCTGAATCACCTTAACGACTACCGCAACACTTGGAACCTGCAAATCAACAATGATAAATCGAAAGTAATGGTGTTTAGAGATGGCAGAGGTCGCAGAGCTCAAGATGAATCGTGGATTTTAAACGGCGTACAGATTGAGCGAGTCTCGTCCTACAAGTATCTTGAGTTACTATTAGTGCAATGGAAAATTAGAATCTCATCTTAAGATAAAGCTGAGTGAGTCGATAATGGCGCTAAACAATACCTGGGGTCTGATGAGTAAGCAAAAATGTGCTTCCGAGCGTAAATACAAAGTTTGAAGCTACCAGTCGCTCTATTATATGTTACGCATCACAGGTGTGGGATATGCTAGACATAATGAAGTAGAGAAACCTACGGTTTTTCATCAAGAAACTGTTTAAGCTGCCGCGAAATAGTCCCACTTATGCGACTCACTCGGAGACTCAACCTTCAGAACTGTATTGCTTCACAAAGGAACTACTCTCAAGAGAAGGACAATGTTTTCAAGAATGGCGTTTGATGGCAGGAGAACATAATGTTACCCTAGACCTGATAGATCACCTCTCTTGGAAAAATGCACACGACTCGATTTTGTAGAGTATTGCAGCGAAATCAAAGGAAAAGTTTGTGGAGAGTCCCTAAAGCACCAGCAGACGGATGTATTAAACGCTTCCTTGGGTGACGGAAACTATTTTAATGACCGGTACCATGTGAATTCAATATCACAAATCTTCAGAGCTCGATGTGTTCTTCCTGCGGAACTACAGGACGCACACAATTAAAATACCCATTTTGAAAACGAATGTTCACTTTGCAACAGGCATGATAGAAGACACTCTCCACTTCCTGGCTGAGTGCCTCCGATCTTCTAAGAGAGATATGAATTGTTTACTGGCAAAAGTCCAGCCTATCCCAATCACAACTTATGAAAATTTTAAACGGGCAAACTGTTCACACTCGCAGCCTACATATATGAAGCATTAAAATACAGGAATCAAATCATGCTAGAACTATTTTGAATCATCGGCAGGAAAATAACTTCTATAAATTAAAAAAGAGGAAAATAAATAAACATTGATTTCATTAATTCCGTAAATATGACTGACGGCAAAACTGCCATTGTCAAACTGTTTAATAAAACTACTACTACTACTACTTTATAGGTCCGGTCCTTCCTGGATGAGTATAAAAACTTAGCCATATTGCACAATGGCAATATGACACAAATTTTCAAAAATTTGCTGACCCACAGCATTTTTCAATTCGCATGTAAAATTCCTCCCTGAATCCGAATCAGGTGTCTAATTGTAAGAAAGTAGAACAATTTTCGAAATATAGCAAAAAACCCATTTTTTTCAGTCTTAAAAAAGTTAACTAACTAAACAGAAAAAAAAAAAGATCAGATCGGCCTTCATCTGTAAAAAATATCAATTCCATAATCAATTCCAATATCAATTTTACCTATAATAAAACTATTTTAATATCAAAAAGGGTATTTACTCTAAATATATGTACTCGATAATATCATCTTGGTATTTTTGCAGATGAAGGCCGATTTGATACTTAAAATACCCGTATGGTATGCATTTTTTTCCTGTGTAGCTTTTGGATTTTTATACTCGTTACTCGTAGAGTAAAGAGGGTATACTAAAGTCGTGCAAATGTATGTAACAGGCAGAAGGAAGCATCTCCGACCTCATAAAGTATATATATTCTTGATCAGCATCAACAGCGGAGTCGATGTAGCCATGTCCGTCTATCCGTCAGTCTGACCGTCTGTCCGTCTGTCTGTATGAACACCTGTGTAGATCTCGGAGACTAGAAGAGCTAGAGCCACAAAATTTTCTATGTAGACCTCTATTGTTCCTACGCAGATCAAGTTTATTTCAAATTTGTTCCCCTCCCACAAACACAATTTAAAATGTTGAATAACTCCTACAGTTTGGAAGATATCCCACTCATATTTTGCAGTTGAGTGTATGTGCCCAATATCTAAAATCTCTGAAAGTTTCATTAAGATCGGATAAAAAAATGACAGAGTTATAAAAGATTTAGAAACGTTGCTTACTTTTTGGCACCAAATGCGCTATTTACTTACATAATGTTGAAATTCTTACATTAATGTTAATGCTCTGTTAACTAGCATAAGGGAAGGCTATACAACATTAACTCCCCAGAACGGAATATCGAAGTCGGGCAGGACCGACTTTAACTTAAATCTTAAATTAAAAATGACTTAATACTGTTTTCCAACTGCACCTTTCATGCGACTTGGCTGCTTCACGTATCAGGAACCAACAACAGTCTCCCATCATCACCTCGTTCCAATGCCCTTGGTATCGACATTCCTTTTTTTTGATTTGCTGATGAAAGCGTTCACCATGCTCATCGCTTTCAACGCCAAGGTTTTCCGGAAAAAAATCTAGGAGCAAGTGCAATAGGTAAATTTTCAGTGACATATTTGCGCCTAAATTGTAATAAGTTTTAAATTGAGATCCAAGATTACAAAATATAGGGTCAAAGGCAATACGATTTCATACCGAAATTTTTATAATTCTTGAGCCTTAGTATTTCCCAAAAAGCTGGAAACCGCTAATCGGAACAAGTCCCAAGCTTCTGCGTTATCGGTTTACAAAATTTTTATGAAATCGGAATCTTTGATAAGTTTTTTTTATTTGTGGGCCCACAATCTCACCTATTTTGACTTTCGCATCCAACAAATGGAGAAACAAGGTCATTAAATAGTTCAATGCGCAGTTGCCCTTTTGGAAAGTAACAAATTTTTTTGAATAGTTCAAGCCTTATCTGTAAAGGTGGTAGAATATTTTTTTGCTTAGGCTATGTACTCTGACAAACTAAATCTAGCCCATGGCCCCTGCTAAGGGTACATTGTGACAGCTCAACGCCAAAATACGCTTCAATAGTAAAATACCACCAAATGTCAAAACTACTTACACTGCGGTGTTTGTTTATATTGTGTGTTTTGTTTACAATTATAAAAACAGATGCATCAATACATATATGTCGTGTTGAACGCTTGCCCGAGAAGGTTTCTAAGTTGAAAAAATTTGCGGAAAACTGTCCAAAAAAATCCGCGAAAATTGCAAAATTTTCGTTTTCGCTAAAACTTTGGGAAATTGGTCGACGCTTACCCGGGAATGTTTCAAAGTAGAAGAAACCGCGAAATTTGCAAAATGTTCGATTGTTATGAAACTTTGTAGAATGTTTGGACGCATGCCCGAGAAGGATTCTGATTTGAAGAAATGTGCGGGAAACAGTCCAAAAACCACGAAGTTCAAAAACCATACCGTTCATCCGATTGCGATGAAATTTTGGTCAATGGTTAGACGCTTGGCCGCGAAGATTTCTAAGGTCCAAAAATCGCGAAATCTGCAAAATAACCTTATGAGTATTTATGAAAGCGCTTAGTGCTTATATTTCAATGCAGGCGTTGGTAAATGGAAGCTGTAGATTAGACGGTCCAAAATATTGCCAAATTTGCAAGTTTTGGATATGAGCGTGGATTATTGTGAAGATATGATAGACGGGAGGTATAAACAAAACGGTCAAAAATGTCACGAAAATTTGTAAAATATTTATGAGTTTAGATTATAATGAAGAAGGTTAAATAGAGAAAAAGATCGAACGGTCCAAAACGTTTATGGCGACTTGCAGCCAACACTAGCTCGAATACTGTCGCCCTCATAAGAATCATAAGGACCCGGGCGACGCCGGCTATTCAGCTAGTTTAATTAATAAAAGTGAAAATGCAAGAGTGTTTGGATGATATGCGGAGAGCAGGTCATTGGCAATGCCTTGGTTGTGTTTTATTTTGTTTTTATGCTGCAGGCTGCAGCGATTGTTGAATTCATTCAGCAAGGGTAACTTGCTAAATAATTGCATACCAATTTTTTGCTTGTACCTAGCTTAACCCTATCAGCTCTTAGCCAGTCAAGGTTGCGGCGCCACGCGTTTTTAGCTGGATGTGAGCTAAGACATTTAGATTGTCTGAAAAGGGCTCAAGGCTAAGAGGCCCAGACGGACTTTTACCCCGCTGGAGTGAAAAAGTATCTTTGCGCTTAACAGCGCTTAACATCACATAAGTGGACTTCGTGTTAATAGGTAGTGGGCCTTATTTTGCGTTGATCAGCTGGTGCAATATTGTTTCCACCAGATGTTAAGCGCTGTTACTCCATGTGTATGCCATCGATCAGCTTGACTTAACTACAAATAAAATAAAGTTTTAGTTTTGAAAATATGGCAGAAAAAACAAAGCGAAAGAGCCGATTGGAATAGTTTTCTCATGAATACAAGGTTGCGCTGATTCTGGCGGTGAGAGACCTGGATGCCAATTGGACTTCAATCGACCTTAAATTTTGTTAACAAGGCTTGGATTGAGTTGCCTGAGCTTGTTCAAAAAGAAGGTTTGGAACATATGTAAAGAAAGACTAGCACTTGGATAAACTGAAATGTGACAGTTGCTGGTTGGTTTTCGACTCGATTTTCGTGTATGTCAGTAACAAGACAATCTGTGGTTATGTCGAAATTTTCTTTTAAACCTTATACAATTTGAATGAAAATGTTAACGTTTACACGAAAATCGACTCGAAAACCGGAACAGGGCCCATACTCTTTTAAAGCTTTGTTCATTAAATAATAATTATTACAAAAATACCCATAATTCGTGAACCAAGGCTTGGTTGGTGAAACCAAAACCGCAGTTTGTTCTATTTTTCGGTCTTGCTTATGACCTATTTGGTGTGGTTCGTGGTTCTCTTAGGGACATGCAATGGTCTATTAAGCCATTATAAATTTAGTTTTTAATAAAACTCTACCTTGCGCTTTTAAAGATATTCAAGGATTTAGGTTTGACCCCTTCTGGAGGTACCTTAACCATTTGTACGATAAACGCGATCTCTTGATATTAGTTCCCAATGACCCCGTCCGTGTTTACTGAATTTTGTAGATATTACTCTTGAACCGTTAAGAATTAAGCTAAGATTTTTGTCGCTGTGTGTAGTACAAAAGTGCCCGGCCTTTTTCGAAATATAATAAGTCACGAGGCTGTTACTTAAAAATTATGTCTTTTACAGTTTTGTTGCGGTTAAATAATGGAGGGTGAACATTTTTCCAAGTCTGAAGCAAACTTGATCTGGGTATGGTCTTCATTTACCTACATGCAAAATTTTGTGGCTCTATCTCATATAGTCTCTGAGATCGACGCGTTCATTCAGACAGGAGGTCTTGGTTATATCGACTAGGCGGTAGGGCGGGTAAAATTTGTAATCGACCAAGCGTATAGCAGAAACATAATCTACGTAAATTCTAAACAAATTTCTCCAAGAAACTATTGTTCTAAAATAAATTTCTAGGTCCCGCTTAGCAAGGTCAAAACTAAAGGTTAGCAAGGTCAAAAATAAAAATAAATATATACATTACTCAGTCCAACAAATATTGTGTTTGGCACCAATTGGGCACTCGAATAAAATTGGTACCGTTCGACAGAGGCTTTTAAGCTGAATATAATTCAATTTTCGAAATCTCTCTCTATGGAACATCTGTCGACGGCATTCTACGACTACCCTTCCCAACTGGTACCCTCGTTGGTTTCGATGATGTGGCACTGGTTGTTGTGGCCAAGGAGCTGCGATGGCGAGTCTGCATGCGGCGTAGGTATGGCTGGTTTACTCCGCGGCCGCCCCCGGCGGTACTGGTCAGCAGCCGCAAGAGGTAGAAAATGGCACCATCTACGTGGGCAGGAAAGAGTGGTTTCAAGGCGCGACATACGTTACCTTGGACTCATGCTAGCTTCCGAGCACTTCGGAGTACGTTGAAAGAGGTCTGCAGAGGAATGCAGAGCACTATCGCGCATAATGCCCAATACCGAGGCCCAAAGCACGAGCGCCGACGACTCTTATGGGGAGTTTGCAAGTCTATAATGCTTTATGCTGCCCCGGTATGGGCCCACGCATTTGCGGTCCCGAGCTACAGCAGCGGAGCTGAGGCTGTCTACCGCCTGAGTGCAATTCGCGTGTGCAGTGCTTTTCGAACTATCTCGAATGAAGCTGCCCTAGTCATAGTGGGAATGGTGCCTGAGGAGAGAGCGGCAGCTAGAGAGGAAAGCCTTAGGAAGTGACAGAACGCATGGGACCCATCCTCCAAGGGCCGCTGGACGCACAGGCTAGTACCCATAATAAAGGCGTGGCTTGAGAGACCTCATGGAGAAGTAAACTTCTATCTCTCCCAATTACAGAGCGGACATGGATGCTTTAGAAGCTATCTTCACCGCTTCGGGCACGATAGCAGCCCCGAGTTCACATGGTATAGGGGAGGTACTCTAGAGGATGCACATCACGTCTTTTTCGAGTGTGGACGCTTCGAGCAGCAGAGGCTGGCACTCAGGGAGTCCGCAGGTAGCTAGAGAAAGATTCTGGGAAGCGACCAGCACTTTCGCAGCCAGTGCCCTAATGGAACTTCGCAGACTGGAGCGATTGAGAAGGACATGAGTAGTTATAAGGCGGTTGGGGGCACACAACTAATTTATATAAAATCAAAAATGGTCCTTCTTATGTGATAGGTAGTTTTAGTTATACTAATAAACATAGAATATAAAAAAAACACACACACGCACACGCTCACGCCTTAACTGACAATGCAAGACCCCCCTCTCTCCAACAAGCAAAATTAATTCGTATGCAACTTCAGAGTTTTTTGTCCGATCTTATTGTACTTTTTAGAATAGTAAGATATTGGGCCTTACTTGATTTATAAATATTCTCGAGGGTCTAACTTAAAATTGTGGCTGTGACAGATTTTTGGGGGGAGGGGGAGGAATTTTCCAAATCTGTGTAAAGAATGGTATACACCTACCTCCATGTAAAAATTTGTGTCTCTTCCTTTTATAGTTTCCGAGATCGACGCGTTCATGCGGACAGACGGACGGACAGACGTACAGGGCTAAATCGACTCTGCTGATGATGCTGATCAAGAATATATATACTTTATTGGGTCGGAAATGTTTCCTTCTACCTGTTACATACTTTTGTACAACTTCATGATCCCTTTTCCCATTTTTAATGTGTGTAGGTTATCAAAATTCTAGTACAATTTAATCCGAAAGCAAGATCCTTTCAAGCAAGTTACCGATTAATTTGCGCTTCCAGAAAGATTCCTCTTCATTTCCTTCCTTCCTCCATATTCCATAGGACATCCTAATACCGGGTTGCCCATATTCGACGGACCCATGTTTTTTTTAAAAAATCAAAGAAAAAAAATAAAAATTTGGCGGTTGGCAATCTTAATCATTTAATTTGTTCCAAGTAGATTTGTTTACATCAATTTTTGAATATGATATCTCTCAAATGGCCGCCTCTGGCGTTGATGGCGTATTGTCCCCTTTTTGCAGCATTTTCCATCGATTTCGCCAACATTTCGGCCGGGAATAGCGGCTATTTCTTCACGAATGTTGTCCTTGAGCTCTTCTACGGTCCTTGGCTTGTTAACGTAAACCTTTGACTTCAAATATCCCCACAAGAAGAAGTCAGGCGGCGTCAAATCGGGCGAACGCGGTGGCCAGTCCAAATCACCACTTTTCGACATCAAGCGGCCCGGAAACAATTTCTTCAGAAAATCGGTTGTTATGCGACTTGTGTGCGGTGGAGCGCCGTCTTGTTGAAACCAGAACTGCCTCATACGCTTTCGACGAATAATTGGCATCACAAAATTGGTCATTATGTCGCGATAACGCTCCTGGTTGATGGTAACAGCATGGCCATTTTCATTTTGGAAGAAAAAACGGCCCAATGACCGTTTTCGCACTAACGCTGCACCAAACTGTGACTTTTTTCGTCATGAAGAGGCACTTCTTGAATCTCCTGAGGATTTTCAGTGGCGTAAATACGGCAATTTTGCTTATTTACGGGTCCCATTCAATGGAAATGGGCTTCATCGGACATTATAATTTTGTTTCAAAATTGCTCGTCATCTTCGGCAATTTCGATGACTCTTTGGGCCCATTCCAATCGACGAGGCTTGTCCGCAGGCAACAATCTTTGCGTCAATTGAATTTTGTACGGGAACAAATGCAAATCAACGCGAATAATCCGTTGTAAAGTGGACCGAGCCATGCCCAACTGCTGAGAACGGCGTTTTTGGGATGTTCTTGGGGACCTCTCAACACTGGCTCGTACGGCAGCGATATTCTCGGCCGATCGCCTTGGTCGACTTTTATTTGGCCTCTTCGGATTAGAAAGAGCTTCACCCGTCGAAAATTTTGCGTATAAACGCTTAATGGTGTTCTTAGAAGGCGCACTTTTCACATTTTTAATTTTTTAAAAGCACGTTGAGTTTTCACAATTGACTTGTTCTGTTGAATGTAAATTTCAACTATTTCAGAGCGCTCGCGTGGCGTGTATTGTTCCATGGTAAAAATCTGCTTGGACTGACGCTTCAAACGCGGTATGTCATTAAGCGATCTGACATCTCTGTCAAAAGTTATGGCGTTGTCAGATGGGTCCGTCGAATATGGGCAACCCGTACAAGGTGGGTCAAAAGAAGTATTTATAAAAATAAGATGCTCTTATTTTTATAAATAGCCGCAAAAGTCAGATCTGTTTTTACATTTGTGGACTAGACAGATGTAGAATACAAGTGAACAAGCCATGGATCAATATACTCCCCTAGAGCGCGGAATAATCGCGTCTATTTTTTTGCGTAACAATTCGTCTGTAGTGTTGGCGCAGCGCGAATTCCGTCGCAAATTCCCCGTCCGCTCTACACCGACTGCGCAAACACTGCGCCGTTTGGCCACCATCCTTGAAGAGTAAGGGACTACACGAGACGTTCCAAAAAGGGGCCGGCCCGGAGCGCCCGTTCGGCCGAGAATATCGCCGCTGTTGCCGAGGATGTCGAGCTGTCGCCGGAAACATCGACTAGACGCCGTGCCTCGCAATTAGCCATCAGCCGGTCGCTCCTAAGTCACCGCCAAACTGCTTCCTGTCGACCGCCAAACGCGTGTAACCTACGCCCAAGCCATCCTCAATTTCGAGGACGAAATGGACGATTTTTGGACCAAAATCATAATGAGCGAAGAGGCTCATTTCCACCTCAACGGGTACGTGAACAATCAAAACTATCGCTTTTGGGGCACCGAAAATCCACGAGTGTTGCACGAGGAGCCATTACACCCGCTCAAAGTGACTGCATGGTGCGCTGTTCACGCTGGATGAGTCATCGGGCCATTTTTTTTCGAGAACGCCGCTGGTCAAACGACAACCGTGGACGGTGCGCGTTATAGGGTCATGTTAACCGGGTTTTTTCTGCCGCAATTGGACGAACTAGGACTGGAGGACATGTGGTTCCAACAGGACGGAGCAACGGCACACACTGCGCGAGCCACCACCGACATTCTGAAGGCGGCGTTCCCGGGTCGCCTCATCTCTCGTTTTGGCGATTTGCACTGGACTGCAAGATCGCCCGATTTAACCGTTCCAGATTTTTTTTGTGGGGTTTTTTGCAATCCCGTGTTTACGTAACCAGGCCCGACACCTTGGAAGCCCTCAAGGACAACATTCGACACGGTGCCAGGATCTGCAGCAAGTTCTTGCCAGTGATGAAAAATGCCATAAAAAGGCCCGTATGGCAATCAATTGTAACGTCGGCAAATGGGCCGATATCATCTTCTCGAAATTACCAAAAAATTCTAAAGGTTCAAATAAATATCAAAAAACAGAATATACGTTTTTTATTTAGAAAAAAAGAAAGCCAAACACCTTTGGCCCACCTTGTACCCATATAAGTTTTGGTATTTTTAAAACTTCTGAAAAACAAAGAGCTCACTACCTTGCAGCCTTGCACTGATCTCGAATGGAATGGCATCTCAGCGCACAACACCATAGTACATGATTGTTTCCCAATGTTTAAAATGATATTCATACTTTTCTCCGTTCTCATTCCAAACTTATTAGCATTTGATCTCGAAAGGGATTGAATTGAGTAGAATATCCTGAAAATTGTGATTGCACGTTTAAGCTTGTGCCGGTATTACTCCAAGAAAAAATTATTGAATCTATCTCGCCGTTTTTGCATGTAGATAGGTGTATACCCGATTCAATACGAGTTTGTTTCAGATTTGGAAAATTCCCCTCCTGTCCCTCCAATATAAACAAACTGTCAGAGCCACAATTTTTAAGATAGACCTTCCAAACTTTACATATATCAAGTAAGGCCCAATATCTATCTATTCTGAAAAAGATCACTAAGATCGGACAATAAACACCGAAGTTACGAAAAATTTTGCTTATGGGAGAGAGGGGGGGGTCTTGCATTATTGTTTTTTTTTTTTTTTAGAAAAACACACGAAATCAAGGGAACAGGGTACAGCCCTTACTTGTTTTATCTGTGTAGTGATTAGTAAGTATTACATTATTTTTAACATTATTTTTGTTAGCAATTCTGCTTACTTAACATACTGGCAACGATCCGTTCCTAACGTTATTTTCCCTCCCTGAGTATCGAATATATCGAAGTCCGGCACTGCTGAATAAATCTTTATAAAGCATGGCTAAGCTTGTGTAGAGTATTCAGACGTCAATTAAGCAATTACCTTTTCCTCCATTTTTTCTATGTGCTGCTCAATACTTTTCAATTAAAGCGTTTATAGATAATCAATTAATAATTTTTAAGCCACTTCTGAGTCAGAGAACTTCGAATAGCACGCTCAATTAGGTGCAAATACATTTTTTGGCGCGACGCTGGCTGTGCTGTCTCTGTCGACGATTTCGCAGTAGATCATATTTATTGGCTGTGCGATTAAGCCTCCAAAGCTGGCGTCCGCGACTGCGTCTGGCCTAATTGGCGCACTCTGCTCTGCTCAGAGATCTCTAAACTTGAATATTGATGACGATGCCGAATCGACAATTCGATGCACGTTGTTGTTTTTGTGCGATATTTATCGTGTTCAATTTTCGATTGACTATTTTTGGCAAATTTCACATACGAGACTCATAATTCGTGCGATAATTTACACAAAATTAGGCAACTGTCTCGCCAGCGTTCCTTTTTAAGCAGCTCTCAACGCGTTTCCCACGCCAATTAGAATTAGCCGAGAGCGAGTGCGAGTCCACGTATACATTTATGTGCCCCAGTTCCAATTGGCGGATTCAATTCTTTGCAAATTAGCCAACAATTTCGCTTTTTCGACTCATATTGTTTTAAATGACAAAGTCTGGCCGCGGCGAACAAAAAACTTTTGTCATTAAAATTCTTAAAGTGAAAGTCATAAAAAGAGCCGCGTGGTCAAATATAATTAATGCGATGAAAGTTTATCCTGCTCTTGGTTCTCCTATTCTAATCTGCGGCTATCGAAATGAAAAGTTGACCTCAAAGCAGCACAAAGAAAGCAATTAGAACTCCAATTAGAATGCCATTAAGACGGCCAACAATTAAGAGGCAAGTGCTAAACGTGCAGGTGAACCATAACCATTAATTCATACAAATTAAGTTTGGACCTGAGATAAGACTCAATGAATAATTTCATATTTGGACAGCGGTTAAGAGAGATTACAAGTATTGCTTATAGTCTCTGCACACTGAGCACATTTAAGGGGAACGCATGGAATTGAATGTTGATGTGAAATTGTTGTATACGAGGTGTGTTCAAAAGTATCGCGAATTTTGTGTTTTTTCAAAAATTATTTATTTATTCATGAATATCTATTTTGTCCCCTTCAAAGTAATCCCCATGAGATATTATACACTTGTGCCAACGGTTTTTTCAATCTCCGAAGCACTTCAAAAAATTATTTTTTTTTTATTTTGTTCAGCTCCTCCTTCGATGCCGTCTTTATCTCGTCAAGCGTAGCGTAACGTCGTCCTTTCATGGGCCTCTTCAGTTTAGGGAGCAAGAAAAAGTCACAGGGGGCCTGTTATAGACTCAGAAAAATTTAAATTTGGCGCTCAAGAATGCGATATGTCTCTGTGGCCCTGATCACGGAATCAGTGCTCGTGACTACGCTCCGATACATTTGTGCAGCCCTGCTGAGAGTAGGTTAAGATCGATAACGAACGAGGCGGTCAGTCTCAATCGCAATGGCGTGGGCAACGCACTAATTAATAAACTCACTTCACCTGTTTTTCGATACTCAAACTTCACTTCGCGACGCTTAGCAATTTTGGTATAAGTTTTCCCTTCTCGTCGGAACTTAACTATATTTATAAGCTTGAATAAATGTTACTATAAGTGAACTAATGAAAGTAAGAATGTGTGTGTTCTATTAATGTGCGGAAAAGTCAAGTCGCCTACTGGAGGCGCAACATTTTTATTAATTAGTGCCAATAACTTTGATTAATTAGTTTGTTATAAAACCTTAACGGTTCCCTATTAAACAAACAATAAAAATACCTTGGTATTTTTTTACAAAAATATACAAAAGGGAAGCATACCCCCTTTAAATAAATGCACACAAGAAAATCGTGGCACACTTTAATCACACTCTGAGACGAATTTCTCAGTAATTAAAATAGTGGCCATAACAACAGAGATACATTGAACAACCTTCAATGCCAATGCATATACCTTCATATACCCTAAAAAAGCGGAGCTTAAAGCTAGTTGAAAGTTCGTGCAAATTTGTGCACTTGGAATTCTCAACAATTTATTCGCCGCCTGGGTAGTATAAATAGGATTTGCAAATGGCTTGTTGGTGTGACAGCAACTGAAAGTGTACTGACGAAGGCTTTGCCATGGCGGCAGCCGAAACGGCCGTCTACACAGCCACATCTACTGTTCATGTTCAAATGTATTCTCTGTTGAATTTTCTGGTTGATTATTGAACTATAACCAACCTCGACCTTGAGCCTGCTAACATTCACTTTTACGGCAAAAAAATATTGGCTTGATCAGCATACTTGCACACTCTGGAGCGGTGCATTTTTGGCGGATTGAATTGGATTTAATTGAGACTCTGACGGCGGCGGTGGCCTTGGATGGCAATATCACTACATTGTGAAATACGAATTCTTGGAGTTGGCTGGTGTGTTTGTGTGTATTTGGCGTATACAAGCTGTCTCGCTCACTCATATTGAAATCATGATGAAATTGCGCAGCAACAAAAAGAAGAAAACGGCGGCAAAATCGGCGGCGTCTACTCCAACACATTCAAAAGGAGATGATGCAATAGAGATCAATATGAGTGGAATTGATGAAATAGAGATGGCTGAAACGGAAGAAAATAAGAGTGAAACCAAACTGGACGGTTTCATGCAGCAAATGATGGCACGGCAACGATCTCAGGAAGACCAAATCATTCGAACGATGGCTTCAATGCAGAAAATGCAAGAGGAAAATATGCAGTCCATCCAGAAGATTCAAGAGGAGAACATGGCGTCAATGTATATTGCCATACAGCAACAGATGACCATCATGAAGACGGATTTCGCTCCAAGCAGGGATGAGCCGCAGGCAGCGGCAGAATTAAAACTAGGAGGTCACAAGCATGTTGACTTTGTGGACGCAGATCATGAGCTTGACAGCGAAGGCATTGGCTCACACAAAATTGAACCCAGTCTCTCACGGGGAGGCACCCCATCCAAACGAGAGTACAAGGATGTCCATGGTACGACAAAGAAAGGCGCCGAGGCATATAGCGCTTCACAGGGAAGTGCTCCTTCTTCCGAATCATCCATGGCTGGCAGTGTGTCCAATCCGGTGTCCACACAGGGTGGCGCAACACACAAAAGCGCTTCACAGGGAAGTGCTTTCCCAACTGGATCGTCCATGGTGGGCGGTGTGTCCAATCTGGTGTCCACACAGGGTGGCGCAACACACAAAAGCGCTTCACAGGGAAATGCTTTTCCATCTGGATCGTCCATGGCGAGCAACGTGCCCAATCCGGTGCACACTCAGGGTGGCACCACAACCTATGGCGCTGCACAGGGAAGTGCTTTTCAATCTGGATTGTCCATGGCTGGCAGTGTGTCCAATCTGGTGCCCACACGGGATGGCGCCAGTAGCATGTTTACTCCACAGGGGAGTGCATCTGGACTCAGAGCCGCAACGGTGGGCGGCGCACATGGCGTTTCACAGGGAAACGTAACCGGAACTGGAGCCCGATTGGCAAACGACTCGGAAGAAATGGCTGGATTTTACAACTCACAGGTAGGCTGTACAAATGTTAATGCTATCCGGGCAACTGGTGCATCTGAATTTGGTGCCGCGGGGTCACAGAGATATGAGGCAATTGGTAATAGAGCACAAGGTTCTGGGCACAAAATTATAGACTTGCCAAATTTTAGTGGGTTGGCAGAAGAATGGCCAGTTTTTAACTGTATGTATAGGGAAACCACAAAGGCTTTTGGTTATACAAATTTGGAAAATTTATTGCGATTGCAAAAAGCTTAAAAAGGAACAGCAAGAGATGATGTGGCTTGTATGCTAATAAATCCGGCAAATGTAGAGTACATCATGAAACGTCTTGAGTTAAGATATGGGCAACCAGAACAGCTGGTAAGGAGCCAATTAGAGAAGGTGGCTCAAATAAGTCAGATTTCGGAAAACAATTTAGAGAGGGTGGTTTCATTTGCAACAAAGGTTGCTAATCTTGCAATGTTTTTAGAGTCGGCTAATGCATTTCAACACTTACAAAATCCGGTTTTGTTAAGCGAACTTGTTAGCAAACTTCCCATGAGGATGCGTATTGAATGGTCAACATACGCGTCAATAATGTCTCCCTATCCAGACCTAAATCATTTCGCTAATTGGATTGACCATATATCGCTTAACATCGCACGAGCAGCACTGACGACTGCACCATATCGACTACATCAGACTAAAGGAGATTCCCATTCAAATCAGAAGACTCTGATGTAAACCACGACAGATGTTACTACAAAGAATTCATCTTTAATTTCATGTTATCAGTGCAAAGGAGACCACACATTAGACAAATGTAAGGAGTTTACAAAGGGTAATATGGCAGACAGATGGGAATTGGTCAAAAAATTAAAGTTGTGTTTCGGATGTTTGGGACGTGGACACAGCGTGAATTCATGCAAGAAGTAACGTGATTGCAATATAGAGGGATGGAAGCGGTCTCATCACAGAATGCTGCACAAAAAGGCTGAGACAAATAATATTAATGTAGCTTCAAAGACGGTGAAAGACCGTCCACCATCAAGCAGTATGGGTGCAAATGTATATACGGTAAAGGCAAATACATCGAAGTTGTTGTTCAAGGTCCTGCCAGTGGAGGTAGTTGGACCAAATGGGTCAGTTATTCAGACATTTGCATTTTTGGACGAAGGTTCGTCGGCAACTTTGGTTAATGAAGAATTGGCTAAAAATTTGGGGGTAAATGAGACAAAAGAAAAATTAACTTTGAAATGGATTGGCAGTCATGCCAAAGATGTTATAACGATGAGGTGTAAATTGAGGTTTCGATCTCAGGGCAGTACTAATTGGTTGCGTTTAATAGGTAACACAGTTCCTCAGATTGGATTGCCTCTGCAATCTTTGGATATAAATACTATAGGCAAAATGAATCCACATATAAATTTACCTCCCATTAAAAGCTATTCCAATGCAGACCCAATGATATTGATAGGGATCGACAATTGTCACTTGGTTAAGACAATAAAAAAGTATTGACTTGAACAGTAACCTAGTTGCAGCAAAGACACCACTAGGTTGGCTCATATACGGTTCAACACAGACGAATCAACTGAACGCATCGGCTCAATTATCTGTAGTATTTCATGCGACTACTGAAAATGACGAGAAAGACGACATACACAATATGATGGCTGATTATTTTACAACTGAAAACTTTGGAGTGAAAATTGCTGAGACACCATTGGAATCATCTGACGTGCTAAGAGACCGTAAAATATTGGCAGAGACAACAAAAAAGATCGACGGCGGATACGAAACAGGACTATTGTGGAAAGAGGATCATGTCCAACTTCCAGAGAAATATCAAATGGCCTTGAAGAGATTGCTTATAATAGAAAAAAATGGGGTTAAGTTTACTTCGGCTCGGCCGAAGTTTTGTATACCCTTGCAGCTTCCATTGAAAACAAAAAAGTTTTTCAAACTAAGACTACTTTTTGGACCTTAGTTTTCTATGGGATCTATACTATATAGATTTCTTATTTCGACCAATCTTGGTAAGATCATGGAAAAGCATAATGCAAATACTAAAAAGTTTTTCTCACTGGAACTTCTTTTTCGACCGATCATTTATACTGCAGCGATATGCTATAGTCATCCGATTTTGATAAAACTTTGTAGAAATATGTTAAGGTATATAAAATAAGAATATGCCAATAAAAGAAGGACGTTTTCATCAAAAACAAAAAAGTTTTTCTCACTAGAACTAGTTTTTCGACCGATCGTTCCTATGACTGCTATATGCTATAGTCATCCGATCCGGCCGGTTCCGACAGATGTGCAGCGTATTTGTACCAAATGACTTCGTGCAAAGTTTGGTGAGGAAAGATTTAAAACTGACGGAGGAGATAGCATAGAAACAGACGGACAGACGGTCATGGCTAAATCAACTCAGCTCGTCATGCTGATCAAGAATGTATATACTTTATGTGGTCGGAGATGCTTCCTTCTATGCGTTACAAACATCCGCACATTTTTATAATACCCTCTGCAAGGGTATAAAAAAATCGTATGAAGGGCTCGTGTTAACTCAAAAAAGTAATGATGCATTTCGATTCATAGGACCCGAAATAGGGGGATCCGTCTAGTTTGGTCGTGTCTTTTTTTCGACTTGCACAGTGTTATTATTTAATTGCTAAGAAGTGAAAAAAATATTTAGCTTATTACAAATAACTGAATTGTAAGCATATTATTTTGCTTATTGCCAGCTCGTGATGATCCTGTCCAAGTCCATCAGTTGCAATAACATTGCTTCGTCTTTCTCCAAAGCTATTAATAAAATACTATACCATCATCAAAATCCATTTTATTTGCAGCACCTTTCCCTTTTTTGATACAATATCAACAAATCCCAGTCAGCTGTTCAATGGATGCAAGAATGCAATGACAGAATCACGGCGGTGAGAACCTAGCATTATAAGAAAAACGTGCTGCAAGGTGAAACTTCGGCCGAGCCGAAGTTAACTTTCCCCAAATTTTCAATATGATACAGATATCCGTCGGAAGATTTCCAGTTTTGCATCCTGTTTTTATAATGTCTAATGATTGGTAGTATTTTCCTTTTAAAATATTATGGCAGTGTGACAATCCGGCTAGCTTACAAGAGCATACCTTGGGGTGCACATATCGAAGTTCAGCCGTTCATCCAATGTTTTAAAAACTTATCGTAAAACAGCCGTAAAGTTCAGCACAGCAGCCTACACATTACGAAACTTGCCTTGTATGACTTTAATCAATTACTTACCAACCGCTCCGCACAACTTCGGTATACTATTCCACTTATAAAATCGACAATTTATGAAAGTTTTTACAATTTATTTGACAATTATTGATTTGATTTTATATAAAAGAATATACAAAATATTTAGTTTTTTGATTTAGTAATTGATTACAGTTTTAAGTTTTGCAGAATTCGGACGAATTAGCATTTTCACTGATTTCAAATTAATATAGTCCCTGTCCCAGTTAAGCGCCAACATGCCGTCCCAGTGATTACCTCCTTCCGGGTAATACTTTCCATTGGGGTTACTGAAAAAAAAATTATCAAAATTAAACCTAAGCATTTTTCAAGTATTTGGTTACTTACAAATACGAACAACTATGATACCACCAGGCACCATGACGATCAACAGCGCAGTTTGTACTTTCCCATTTACCGTTATTACGGTCTTTTGTTGAAAACTTTCGACCATTAAAATATTCAAAATGGTAAAAACCATCAGTTGTACATTCCCCCACAGAGAGAACGAAGCCTTCACTCTCGCTGCCTACTCTAAAGTTCCTACAATGCTGAATAAAATTTCCACCATCAAAATCTTTACCCTGTACATAAAACTCATGTGGCTCGTAATTGGTTAGCAAATGGACTATTTTCAAACCTAAAGAAAATTCCCCGTTAAAGCTGCCAAAACCAGCGCTATAGTCATTCCAGTCTCGATAAAAGTCTACGCTGCCATCAAAACGTTTTTGTATAAGTGTCCATCCTGCACCAAAACTATCACCATCGCTTTCACAGCGAACTGCGAAAGGATTTACTTCAGGTAGTTTAATTTTATAAATACCTGAAGGCTGTCCTTGAATACGACTGCAACTGGAGGGGGTCAATTTTTTCAACTAAGGCTGTGCACTCTGATAGGTTGGCTTTTAAGTTAATTGATTCGGCTTTTAACATATTATTGTTATTTTCTAGACTTTCGATTTTCTGCTCTAACTTAGTTTTTTCGACTTCTAACAATTTGTTGGTACTTTCTAAGCCTTCTATTTTTTGCTCTAAATTAGCTTGGACCTCTGTTAGATTTTTCACAATTGCACTTTTTTCGTTTTCCAACCTTTTGTTGGCACTCTCAGTTTTATTCTTTTCCCTTTCCGTTTCTTCTAGCAGCAAGGTTAATTTACTGATTTCCTTTTTAAATTCCGATTCCTTATCTAATTGTTCTCTAACTTTGCCTATAATGCGATTGACTTGTTCGTTATTGAATGTACAATCCTTCCCATTCTGGTTTTCCAACTTTTCAATTTTTTCGTGTAGTTGGTTTATAGATAAGATCAAATAATGGCAGGCCTTAAAAGAATGCGAACCACATATGTCGTCCAAGTCCGTCGAAACATGGCTGAGCTAGCAACACAACGAGACAAATTAAAATATTTCTTATATTCACTTTTCACTGTTTCACTTTTTGCATATAACTTACATCGGTATCCTTTAGTATATTTTGTGATCCGGCAAAAAGGACTCCGCCTGGTTTGAAAGGATCAGCATCCAGAAGCCAAGGATTATTATTTTTCCAAGAAGATTAGTTCTCATTTTGTTAACTTTTGCGTCTCTATAGGTTCGCTAATGAAACCAAACTAAGCGAAGTCTGAAAAAACATTCAGCATTGAAGCTTAGTGTGGTTGCTTTGCTATGTACTTACTGATAAGAACTTTCAAACTTGTTTCAAATTTAGAATTTAAGATAACAAGTGTTACAGACGGACTGACGGACGGACAAACGGACAAGGCTAAATCAACTCAGCTCGTCATGCTGATCAAGAATATATATACTTTATGTGGTCGGAGATGCTTTCTTCTATGCGTTACAAACATCCGGACAATTTTATAATACCCTCTGCAAGGGTATAAAAATATACATAATAACAATACATTATCCAAAAACAACCAATACTTGATTCTTTGCCCGAAATTTTATTTAATTTTGAGTTTTACATTATTATACCCTTGCAGAGGGTATTATAAAATTGTCCGGATGTTTGTAACGCATAGAAGGAAGCATCTCCGACCACATAAAGTATATATATTCTTGATCAGCACGACGAGCTGAGTTGATTTAGCCTTGTCCGTCTGTCCGTCTGCTTCTATGCTATCTCCTCCGTCAGTTTTAAAGCTATCCTCACCAAACTTGGCACAAAGTCTTTTGGTACAAATACGCTGCACATTTGTCGGAACCGGCCGGATCGGATGACTATAGCATATAGCTGCCATAGGAACGATCGGTTGAAAAACAAGTCTTAAAGAAAAAAACTTTTTTGTTTTTAATGGAAACGCCTCCAAAGTACGTATTTCTTAGTTTACTATCCCTTCCCATGATTTCACTAAGTTTGGTCGAAATCGGATGACTATAGCATATAGCTCCCATAGGAACGATCGGTCGAAAAACTAATTCGAGTAAGGAAAACTTTTTTGTTTTTAATGAAATCGTCCTTTTTATTGGCATTCACTTATTTTATATACTTTTACACAATTCTACAAAGATTAGTTGAAATCGGATGACTATAGCATATAGCTCCCATAGGAACGATCGGTCGAAAAACTAGTTCTAGTGAGAAAAACTTTTTTGTTTTTAATGAAAACGTCCTTATCATTGGCATACACTTAATCTATATACTTTTACACAGTTCTGCAAAGTTTGGTCGAAATCAAATGACTATAACATATAGCTCCCATAGGAACGATCGGTCGGAAAACTAGTTTTTGTGAGAAAAACTTTTTTGTTTTTATTGAAAACGTCCTTGTCATTGGCATACACTCATTTTATATACTTTTACACAATTCTATAAAGTAGGGTCGAAATCGGATGACTATAACATATAGCTCCCATAGGAACGATCGGTCGAAAAACTACTTCTAGTGAGAAAAACTTTTTTGTTTTAATGAAAACGTCCTTTTTATTGGCATATTCTTATTTTATATACATTAACATATTTGTACAAAGTTTTATCAAAATCGGATAACTATAGCATATAGCTGCAGTATGAATGATTAAAGTAAAGCTCCATTTACACGACCTGATCGCTCAGCTGAGTTTTCGCCTGAGTGGTTGTCAGCTCGTGAAAACTGGCCTCTGAGTAGGCACCTGATTTACTCAGCTGAGTGATCAGGCGAAATAGAACCGGTTCTTATTGACCTGACCACTCAGCTGAGCGTCCTGATTGAAGTGTGCGAGCGTTGCCACTTCCTGGTTTTCGATATACAATTGTTATCGATTTTTGGCTATCGGTTTGAATTTTTTGTTATGTCAAATCACGGCTTATTGAAATAAAACATTAAAATTTATGTAACGCGACTTATTGACTTATACGTGGCTAAGCCTGCGCTGTATGACTTCTCCAATCCCACCTTGCAGGTGCAGCAGATCGTACGTGAACTAGATAATTTTCACGAACCAATGGTTCTGTAACTGACTCAACTGAGCTAATCAGGCATGTGTAAACGCTGAACTGAGTTGCTCACCTGAGTTGATCAGCTGACAAAAACTCAGCTAAGCGATCAGGTCGTGTAAATGGGCTTTAAGTATACTTGGAATGAAGCAAGTTCGAAAGGATTGCTCCGAACCTTAAAAGATTGAATTGAGTCGAATATCCCGAAAATCGAGATTGAATTTTTAAGCTTGTGCCGGGATTACTCTAAGAAAAAAAGATTGAATGTATCTCGGCCAGTTTTCTCATGTTCCTGTTTTTGCAAATCCAGGTGGATTGTTCGCACAGCTCAGGCTCAAAATGAGCAGAGCAAATTCACCAAATTCACCTAGTTTTGCAAAAACAGCAAATTGAGAAAACGGGCCAAAGGAAATAAAAATAAACGATTTTTTTTTTCAAAATTCTAGACTAGAATACCTTCTTAACATTTAGAACGTTCATTGAATATTTCATGAGAATGGAACAAGGCTGCTACGCACTCGTTGATCTAAAAATTTATCAAACGTGCCATAATTTTAGTAATTATTAGCAAACCCTTTTAGTCTGAAATACATTTTTACTTTGCTTCAAGTTTCAGTTGCCTTTCATTTCTAATTTCCTAACCTTTTTTTCTAAAAAGTCAAAATTATTTTGCAGAATGACCACTCACTTTTACTATCCCAACAAGGAGCTGCAGGAGGAACTAATCTGCATAGCTAGGGCCCTCGTAACCCCTGGCAAGGGTATTTTGGCCTGCGATGAGTCCGCTGTGATCATGGCCAAGCGATTTCAGGTGATTGGCATGGAGAACACAGAAGAGAATCGCCGCATCTATCGCCAAATTCTGTTCACCACCGATCCGAAGATAGCTGAAAATATCTCTGGAATGATAATGTACCACGAGACGCTCTACCAAAAGACCGATGAGGGCACACCCTTTCCAGAAATTTTACGCAAAAAAGGCATTATTCCGGGCATCAAAGTGGACAAGGGCAGTGTCCCCCTATTCAGTTCGGAGGACGAATTCACCACGCAGGGTCTGGACGACTTGTCTACACGCTGTGCCCAGTACAAGAAGGAGGGTTGTGATTTCACCAAATGGCGTTGCATTCTGAAGGTCAGCAAGAACACGCCCTCACACCAGGCCATGATAGAGAACGCCAATGTTCTGGCTCGCTATGCGGCAATTTCTCAGTCCCAGCGCCTGGTGCCAGTAATTGAGGCAGAGGTGTTGCCCAACGGTGATCATGATTTGGATCGAGCACAAAAAGTATTGGAAATTGCTTTGGCTGCCTTGTTTAAGGCCTTGAGTGACCACCATGTGTTTCTGGAGGGTATTCTATTGAGAACCAATATTGCAATGGCTGGCAAGGACAGCAATAAGACTAATGCACCATCTGAAATTGGGTTGGCTACGGTTTCGGCTATACGTAGAACCGTGCCACCTGCTGTACCGGGTAAGACTTGGAAATCTGCAATTAATTTGTCGTTCATTAAATTCGTCTTCATCTCCGGTCAGGCGTTTTGTTTCTAAGTGGTGGCATGTCGGAAGAGGAGGCCACCGTCAACTTGAATGCCATCAATAATGTTCCCCTATGCAAACCCTGGGCCATGACTTTTGCTTATAGTCGGGCCCTGCAAGTATCAGTGCTCAAAACTTGGGGCGGTAGAAAGGATAATATTCAAAGTGCGCAAGCTGAGCTCATTAAACGTGCAAAGGTAAGGGGAAATGCTTATGACAACCATGTGAAAGTCATTACGAGGGCGGTCCCAGAAATAGCGGACCTAACTACTAAAACACAAAAATTTATCATTTTTTTTTTTTTATTTGTTATTTCGATACACTTTTTCCAGCGATGTTCAATAGCTTCGATACCTTTTTTTATAATACGAACTGTGAAGCTCTTCCAAATAAGCATTAACCTCGGACTCCACCTCTTCATTGTTGCCAAATCTTTTTCCTCCGAGCCATTTTTTCAAGTTTGAAAATAAGAAATAATCAGAGAGAGCTAAGTCTGGCGAATAAGGGGCGTGAGGTAGCAATTCAAAGCAACGGCAGAGGTGTGAACCGGCTGTTTTTGTTCTCAAGTCAGCAAACGCGGCACCCATCTTGCGCATAACTTTTTCATGTCCAATGTTTCGGTGTACAGCACTTTTTGAAATGCCTACACATTCAGCTAACTCACGAACTTTCAATCGCCGGTCACTTAATACACATTTTTTAATTTTGGCCACCATTTCTGAAATGGTCACCTCATTTGGGCACCCATTACGATGTTCATCTTCGCAGTTCAAACGACCTCCCTTAAACTCAGCCACCCAATATTTTATTGTTGTAAACCAGGGAGCAGAATTACGTAAGGTAGAATCCAGCTTCTTTTTAATATTGGTTGGACTAAGACCTTTTATATGAAAGTATTGTATGACATAACGATGACTTCCCCTTTTTAATATTTTTTGTGAATATTTTCCAACACTACTGTGCTACGTCGTCCATTTCTGGGACGGCCCTCGTACATAAGGTTGAAAAAATATTGATCTGCTTGAAGATTGATCATTGAAACGATTTGCATTTAAATCTAGCCCGCACTTGGGTGCGACAAGTCTTCCAAGTTAAGTAGAAATCGCTGGAGAAATTTTAAACCGAGTCTGATGGCTTTAGGTTTAACTCCTTTGTATGTGCAGAGCTTTTCATACAGAATTCATTCAAAGTTAATAATTGCCCCCACATTTTGTAAGTCGAATTCCAACGCTTTACGCAGTCAAGCACTCCTTTCTTAGGATTTTCCGATCGAAGAAGAGTTCGCAACGTCTTACAAAGAGTGCAAATGATTGATATATCATCCGAAAGAAATCATTGGCAACCAAAATTTTTTTGAACCGAACCCTTTTTTTTAAGTTTTCTTGATCCAGTTCGGGTTCAGATTCGGCCGGGAAAAAATTGTTTGCTCCGGTTCGGTTCCGACTTCCCAAAAATCCCGGTTTGCATCCCACATTCGGCCCTCCTGACTGAACATTCGCTTCAGTACCTCCTACCCTTTCCACATCATACAACCCATGTTCCCTAACAGCGACTACCTTGTAAGGCCCAATAAATTTTTTTATAAAAGCCCTCTATGAAAGCCCTCTTATTTTCTGTCAAACTTAACAGCTTTCATCACAAGTCCCTCCTCGACTCCTTTTTGCAATTCACTCCCCATTTTTTCTTGCTTCAAGGAGTTGATCTTTTAGTTATTTCCCGCCTTCACAGTTGAAGATTCATTTGCTCTATTCTTTTAACAAAACTTTTGCCCTCCTTCTTGGCGCTCTCCATTTCCTCTTTAATTTTTTTTATTTTCCCTTAAGTTACGAAACAAAGCCCACAGTCTGAGCCAGCTCGAACTGTAGAGAACCAATTCTACCCTGGTCTTCTAGATGCTCTGCCTGTCTAAGGACTTCATTATCATCTTCAATCTGTTCTCTTGAATTCGATTAGCAAATTACTGCAAGAACTGTATTCCTGTTTTTTAGATGCAAAACTGTATTTTTTTTCCGCTTCTGGGCATAAACTACGTACCGCCTTTGGTGTCTTTCATTTCTACCACCTCAAGAATAGTTCTGCCAGGAATAGCATCGAATCCCATGTCCTCTGCGGGAACTATGTAAAGTTCTATCTCCATTGGAATGCTAACTATACCAGAATAGTAAGTAAAAGTAAAATGGCTTGTCAGGTTGACACAGCCCCAAGGCTTGTCAAGTTGACACAGCCCCAAAGGGCCAAAGCCGAGCCTCTCTCAATCTCTTGGCTCGTGCGCTTCTAATTTAAGCACAAGAGAAAGGGACCTCTACAGTTTAACGCCGAATTCGAACGGCAGTTTGAGAAGCTTTTCATGGCTAATTACTACAAAGATGGCGCCAACAGCAAAGAGGTGTGGCCGGATGTAAAGTTTATTCAAAGAAAAAACTTTTCATTAGATGTTCCGAGGCGGGATCGAACCCACGACCTCTTGCACAGCGGTCGCGCACACTAGCCGCTGAGCCACCCGGCCACATTATACCAGAATAGTAATACTTCCTAATGCCAGTCAATCACTTTTGTTTGCCGGTTATTCCATTTCCAAGCTTGAGACAAACGCATTAGGCACAAAACGGCTCCGGTGTAGACAAGGTTTTATATACGAATTCTAAATGAACAACATTCTTAAGCTTAACACCGGAATTTGTTATTTAACTTTTCGGCTTTACCTCTACCTTCTCAATGATATTGGTATTTTTATCCTTCATGATTTTGACCTCAACTTTGCACTGTGCCTCAAGGTGACAAACTTGTCCACGTCGGAAACAGGTAAAGCTCTGTTTCGTGCAATTTCTTAGCAAATGAGAAGGACCGCCACACTTAAAACATTTTCCGACTTCGGTTCCTTTGAGTTCTGACCCTCAAGTTCGTCAGTACACCCAGAAAAAAGATTTTCCTTAAACTTTAAGAAAATGGAATTTATTATGTTATTTTTAGGCAATAAATTCCTAAAATATAAGGCATTTTACGTAAAATATCTTGTTTTAGGCGAAATTTTTTTTAGGAATCCATTGCCTTAAAATGATGCCATTTTCCTAAGCTTTTAGCTTTTTGATGAGTAATATAAATAAATATTTAAATAGTTTTTATTGTCAGATAGCTTTTTACCCGGCGTCGCCCGGGATCTTTGCGTTGCAAGGATATGTTTCTTATGAAACCGAAACAAATTTCTGTTTCGGTCTGGGCGTTTAAATTGGCTGAAAGCCTTTTTTAACTGTTAACGGACAGGCAACCTCTGTAAGCAACCAGACCGATACCGAAAACTGTTTCGTTAGTTTGTGGGGAGGACTTGTAGTTTTTGACTTTTACAAAGGTTAATACAATTAATTATGTATTTGATTATGGTCCAAACCCAGTTATGTCATTTTACAGAGCTTAAGAAGAAGAAGCAGGTTAAAATTGTGGAAGAATTTGTGACGTTCAAATTTCTAGGAAAAATTGTTTTCCACGAAAATGGTCACACTGTCATCTTGCAAATCGAAAAGTCTAGATGACTCGTTCATTTGACTTTTGTTGGTCGCACCGATCGATCTTTTCCTTGTATTGTGAAAAGTTTATTGTAAAAAGTGAAAGGTCAATAAATAATTAAGTGTAGCCCTTGTTCCCAATGCTTCGACACGCAGTCGCATTAAAAATTCCTATGACACTTTCCTGATCGACGTGAACATTCTGTCAAGATCGGTTCAGCGGTTTAGACGCCCATAAGGGACAAACATACAAACATTCTTTCCCTTTTATAGATATGTATAGTTGGCTAAGACTAGAACTTGGGACCTCAGCTGAACAAACGGAGTTCTAGTAAGAAAAACTTTTTTGTTTTTAATGAAAACGTCCTTATCATTGACATACACTTATTTTATATACTTTTACACAATTCAACAAAGTGTGGTCGAAATCGGATGACTATGTCTGAATCATTAAGCAGTGGTTAGTAAGCATTTTGACAACGGTCGATCAGCTGGCCTTGTAGCCTAGTGGGTAGACTATTGTTTTCGAACGCCGTGGTCGTGGGTTCAAATCGCCTTGGTGGCATATGTTTTTTTTATACCCTTGCAGATGGTATTATAAAATTGTGCGGATGTTTGTAACGCATTGAAGGAAGCATCTCCGAACACATAGAGGATATATATTCTTGATCAGCATGACGAGCTGAGTTCATTTAGCCTTGTCCGTCTGTCCGTCCGTCCGTCAGTCTGTTTCAATGCAATCTCCTCCGTCAGTTTTAAAGCTATCCTCACCATACTTTGCACAAAGTCTTTTGGTAAAAATACGCTGCACATTTGTCGGAACCGGCCGGATCGCATGACTATGGCATATAGCTGCCATAGGAAAGATCGGTCGAAAAACTAGTCTTAGTAAAAAGAACTTTTTTGTTTTAAATGAATATGCCTCCAAAGTACGTATTTCTTAGTTTACTAGCGTTTCCCATGATTTCACTAAGTTTGGTCAAAATCGGATGACTATAGCATATAGCTGCCAAAGGAGCGATCGGTCGAAAAACAAGTTCTATTGAGAAAAACTTTTTGTTTTTAATAAAAACGGCTTTATCATTGGCATACACTTATTTTATATACTTTTACACAATTCTACAAAATTTGGTCGAAATCGGATGACTATAGCATATAGCTCCCATAGGAACGATCGGTCGAAAAACTAGTTCTTGTGAGAAAAACTTTTTTGATTTCAATACAAATGTCTCTTACGTTGGCATACATTTATTTTATATACTTTTACACAATTCTACAAAGTTTTGTCAAAATCGGATGACTATAGCATATAGCTGCAGTATGAATGATCGGTCGAAAAAAAAGTTCTAGTGTGAAAAACTTTTATGTTTTTAAAGAAATCGCCTTCAAAAATGTACAAGTTAGTTTGTTATGCTTTTCCAAGTTCTAAATTTGTTCGAAGTCGGACATCCATATTGTATAGCTCCCATAGAAAAGT
The DNA here is from genome assembly GCA_018904265.1 of Lordiphosa collinella. Taxonomy (NCBI): domain Eukaryota; kingdom Metazoa; phylum Arthropoda; class Insecta; order Diptera; family Drosophilidae; genus Lordiphosa; species Lordiphosa collinella. The sequence goes on along the minus strand of JAEIFV010000970.1, from coordinate 87,017 downwards.
AAGGTCCGAAAAGTAGTCTTATTTATAAAAACCAACTGCAAGGGTATACAAAACTTCGGCCGAGCCGAAGTTAATTGTCCCCTATTTTTTTGTTTTAAATGGGATCGCCTCCAACTTCGTAATTAACAGTGTTTTATGCTTTTCCATGATTTCACCAAGTTTGGTCGAAATCAGACATCTATATAGTATAGATCCCATAGAAAAGTAAGGTCCAAAAACTCGTCTTAGATTGAAAAACTTTTTTGTTTTCAATGGAAGCTGCAAGGGTTTACAAAACTTCGACCGAGCCGAAGTTAACTTTCCCCTATTTTTATACCCTTGCAAAGGGTATTATAAAATTGTCCGGATGTTTGTAACGCATAGAAGGAAGCATCTCCGACCACATAAAGTATATATATTCTTGATCAGCACGACGAGCTGAGTTGATTTAGCCCTGCCCGTCTGTCCGTCCATCTGTCCGTCTGTTTCTATGCTATCTCCTCCGTCACTTTTAAAGCTATCCTCACCAAACTTTGCACGAAATATTTTGGTAAAAATACGCTGCACATTTGTCGGAACCGGCCGGATCGGATGACTATAGCATATAGCTGCCATAGGAACGATCGGTTGAAAAACTAGTTCTAGTGAGAAAAACTTTTTTGTTTTTAATGAAAACGTCCTTATCATTGGCATACTCTTATTTTATATACTTTTACATAACTCTACAAAGTTTGGTCGAAATCGGATGACTATAACATATAGCTTCCATAGGAACGATCGGTCGAAAAACTAGTTCTAGTGAGAAAAACTTTTTTGTTTTTAATGAAAACGTCCTCATCATTGGCTTACAATTAATTTATATACTTTTACACAATTCTTTAAAGTTTGGTCGAAATCGGATGACTATAGCTCCCATAGAAACGATCGGTCGAAAAACTAGTTTGAGTGAAGAAAACTTTTTTTGTTTTTAATGAAAACGTCCTTTTTATTGGCATACACTTATTTTATATACTTTGGACACATTTCTACAAAGTTTCATCAAAATCGGATGACTATAGCATATAGCTGCAGTATGAATGATCGGTCGAAAAACAAGTTCTAGTGAGAAAAACTTTTTGTTTTAAGTCGGATTGCCTCCAAATTTCGTAATTAACAGTGTATTATGCTTTTCCATGATTTCATCAAGTTTAATCGAAATCAGACATCTTTATAGTATAGATCCCCTAGAAAAGTAATGTCCAAAAAGTAGTCTTAGAAAAGCTTTTTTGTTTTCAATGGAGGCTGCAAGGGTATACAAAACTTCGACCGAGCCGAAGTTAACTTTCCCCTATTTTTTTAAATAATTTTTCTCAACTAATCTTCAAAACATAGCAGGCAAAACGTCAAAAGTTGATTGTGCAAATACTTGCCCAACTGCCCTTGTGCACAACAAAGAAAAAACTCTAATTGAATCTTTGATCGAAAAGCACTTTGAATTGAATAATACTATTTACAAGCATTTTTATTAATTTTTTGTGATTTTTCCTTCTTTTCCTCCTTATAGGCCGACAGTTTAGCCAGCATTGGCAAATATATTCCCGGCTCTGTGGATAGTTCTGCGGGTAACGAAAAACCGTTTATTGAGACATTGGAATTCTAAAAAACTACTTAATTTGATACAACTTTACCATATCGTACGGATAATAAATATAAATTTCAGTTGTATTTATTCAATATCCTGCATCGTTCAATTGCTCCACAGTGACTTCAGCGGCTGACACTTGGCCACAGGCCGCATGTTTGATGCTCGAAATATTGTTAACAAGCGTGCCAAAGTGCGACACGACTTTTGGTAGCTGCCACTGCTGGAGTGTGTTTTAATCCGCGGAGATTACCAGGCCAACACGCAGCTGCTGCGCTGCAGTGCAGCTTAATTAAGGCGAGCGCATGCCAAAAACCAAAACGACGAGCCGAGTCGAGTGTTTCGACTTAATCAAGCGGGCTCACAGTCTCGACTCGAGCGCCAGTGTCATGTAGCTGGCAAATTAGTCAGACTCCGGTGTTGGGAATGGGCGAGATGTGTCGGTGGCAGTGGCACACGCACAAATCGCAGTAATTAAAACTAAAGCAGTGACGAAATTATGGCCTCTTCCAGTTTTAAATCGAGTCGGCACTGTCAGTGTGCAGGTAGATGGTACACAAGATGAATATTAATTTCACAATCCATATTAAAATATTATTTCTCAAATATATTTTTCATTGAAAAGGATTTGTTTTATTGCCTGGTTTGGTCCAGTGGCTCAAAGATGTCCTGGATCACCGAATCGGCATACAACATGGTATTGGGATCAAATTGGCAGTTACGGATCGATACATTAATTCGCGCGGTTTTCAAATTTATCTGGAATAAAGGTAGTGTAGGGCATACCTTTCATCTTTTAGTTGGCACTATATGCCAAATAAACGAAGAAAGAGCCTAGTAGAACCTTTATACAAGATAATAAATCGGCCTTTAAGGGAATAAGAATATATATATTTGTAACAATACGCTAGTAGATCGCGTATACAAGTTTCTTGCGACCAGCTAGCCGAATACTTCCAAAGTCTTTTATTCGAGGCTTGTATAGAGCCATGGTCTTCGTACAACCCTCATATTATACTCGTCAATGAATTAGATGCTACTATCACCCTCCATAAACTAAAGACTGCACTGTGCGACAGCAAGAAAAACAAGGCGCCTGGAGAACGTCGTGTCCCAGCGGAGTTCATTATGAATGCCTCAGACAACTTCCTCGAAATCCTCCAGCAGACCTACAACCACATATACGATACAGGAGAAGATCCAAAAAGCTTTCAAAAAAATATCATATACCCAATTTGGAAAAAGGGAGACCCTAGAGATGCGGAGAATCACAGAGGAATATTGTTCCTGAACACTATTGCGAAAACGCTCACATCGATTCTTTTAGCAAGGCTTAGCTCTTTTGCAGAGACAAACAAATTGCTCATGGAAAATCAAGCTGGGTTTCGTAAAGGGTACTCAACTGTAGACTGCTTATTCGTACTTACAACGATGGAAAAGACTTTTCTGGAAGAAAAAAGAAAACTCTATTTGTTCTTAATAGATTTCAAAGCGGCCCTTGATACTGTGAACAGACAGAGTCTTTTGTATAAACTGGGAAACTCCGGGATATCTTCCAAAATACTAAGTATGCTAAAAAGCCTATACTCTGACAACAAAACGGCAGTGTGGGATGGCAATACTCTGTCGCAATGGTTTGACACTAATCTTTGAAATAAGCAAGGGTGTCTGCTCAGTCCTCTGCTTTTCGCACTATATGTAAATGATATTGCAGCAGATCTTTCCGGAGGAATACACCTCAAAATACTCATGTATGCAGACGATATGGTCCTATTTGCAGACAGCCCAGAAATGCTACAAACAATGATAGATGCGACTAACAGATATTGCCAAAAATGGAGTCTTAAAACAAGAAAGTCCGTCAAGCCCGACTATAACATACTCTGTACCTGTGAAGTGCTGCCCATCACCGTTGCGACCGGTGCAGCCCATAATTGTTTGTTTTCATTATAACTCGATAACCGTTTATCCGATCTCTACCATTCCTTTGGCGTATCGATTATTAATCATAATTACTAAAAGTCCAGAAGGAACGAATCTTCTATCTATAAAACTGTGGGAGATATGACGTTTTTTTTTTAATTTGCGGGGGCTGGAGGGGGCGTGGCAAAAATTAAAAATAAACTTGATCTGCCTGCAAGTATAAGAAGCATAAGTCCCATACATGTCAAACCTCTATCTCTTACCATCTCTGAGATCTGTGCGTTCATACGGACATAACGATAACGGTAATGTTACCCAAAGCCGTTTGGAAAAGAAAAACTATATCGGTTTTATGTCTGTCAGTATAGACTGACGGCGGCGTAGCGAAGCGCGCCGGGACATATGATGTATAAAGGGAAAATAAATGTTCGTGACCTGTGAATACCGGGTTGCCCATATTCGACGGACCCATGTTTTTTTTTAAAAAATCAAAGAAAAAAATAAAAATTTGGCGGTTGGCAATTTTAATCATTTAATTTGTTCCAAGTAGATTTGTTTACATCAATTTTTGAATATGATATCTCTCAAATGGCCGCCTCTGGCGTTGATGGCGTATTGTGCCCTTTTTGCAGCATTTTCCATCGATTTCGCCAACATTTCGGCCGGAATAGCGGCTATTTCTTCACGAATGTTGTCCTTGAGCTCTTCTACGGTCCTTGGCTTGTTAACGTAAGCCTTTGACTTCAAATATCCCCACAAGAAGAAGTCAGGCGGCGTCAAATCGGGCGAACGCGGTGGCCAGTCCAAATCACCACTTTTCGACATCAAACGGCCCGGAAACAATTTCTTCAGAAAATCGATTGTTACGCGACTTGTGTGCGGTGGAGCGCCGTCTTGTTGAAACCAGAACTGCCTCATACGCTTTCGACGAATAATTGGCATCACAAAATTGGTCATCATGTCGCGATAACGCTCCTGGTTGATGGTAACAGCATGGCCATTTTTATTTTGGAAGAAAAACGGCCCAATGACCGTTTTCGCACTAACGCCGCACCAAACTGTGACTTTTTCGTCATGAAGAGGCACTTCTTGAATCTCCTGAGGATTTTCAGTGGCGTAAATACGGCAATTTTGCTTATTTACGGTCCCATTCAATGTGAAATGGGCTTCATCGGACATGATAATTTTGTTCCAAAATTGCTCGTCATCTTCGGCCATTTCGATGACTCTTTGGGCCCATTCCAATCGACGAGGCTTGTCCGCAGGCAACAATCTTTGCGTCAATTGAATTTTGTACGGGAACAAATGCAAATCAACGCGAATAATCCGTTGTAAAGTGGACCGAGCCATGCCCAACTGCTGAGAACGGCGTTTTTGGGATGTTCTTGGGGACCTCTCAACACTGGCTCGTACGGCAGCGATATTCTCGGCCGATCGCCTTGGTCGACTTTTATTTGGCCTCTTCGGATTAGAAAGAGCCTCACCAGTCGAAAATTTTTCGTATAAACGCTTAATGGTGTTCTTAGAAGGCGCACTTTTCACATTTTTTAATTTTTTAAAAGCACGTTGAGTTTTCACAATTGACTTGTTCTGTTGAATGTAAATTTCAACTATTTCAGAGCGCTCGCGTGGCGTGTATTGTTCCATGGTAAAAATCTGCTTGGACTGACGCTTCAAACGCGGTATGTCATTAAGCGATCTGACATCTCTGTCAAAAGTTATAGCGTTGCCAGATGGGTCCGTCGAATATGGGCAACCCTGTTGTACATGTTGTATCGCTAACTTGAGCTTGAAACAAGCCACCTTTTTATACCCTTGCAGAGGGTATTATAAAATTGTCCGGATGTTTGTAGCGCATAGAAGGAATCATCTCCAACCACATAAAGTATATATATTCTTGATCAGCACGATGAGCTGAGATGATTTAGCCCTGTCCGTCTGTCCGTCCGTCTGTCCATCTGTTTCTATGCTGTCTCCTCCGTCAGCTTTAAAGCTATCCTCACCAAACTTTGCACGAAGTCCTTTGGTACAAATATGCTGCACATTTGTCGGAACCGGCCGGATCGGATGACTATAGCATATAGCTGCCATAGGAACGATCGGTCAAAAAACAAGTCTTAAAGAGAAAAACTTTTTTGTTTTTAATGGAAACGCCTTCAAAGTACGTATTTCTTAGTTTACTATCCCTTCTATGATTTCACTAAGTTTGGTCGAAATCGGATGACTATAGCATATAGCTCCCATAGGAACGATCGGTCGAAAAACTAGTTCGAGTGAGGAAAACTTTTTTGTTTGTTATGAAAACGAACTTATCATTGGCCTACACTTATTTTATATACTTTTACGCAATTCTACAAAGTTTAATCAAAATCGGATGACTATAGAATAAAGCTGCAGTATGAATGATCGGTCGAAAAAGAAGTTCTAGTGAGAAAAACTTTTGTTTTAAATGACATCGCCTCCAAATTTCGCAATTAACAGTGTATTATGCTTTTCCATTATTTCACCAAGTTAAATCGAAATCAGACATCTTTACACACATCGTCTAATAATTTTGTCTCTAATTATCCTTATCCAGTGACTAGCTCCAACAACATTGTATGCCCGATAGTAGAAACCGATGTCGTGTTATCCAGCTTGCGTTCAATCAAGTCATCTTTCTGTCCTGGTCCTGACAAAGTTCCCAGCTGAGTGTTGAAATATTGTGCCGATTCCTTATGCGTGCCGCTTGTCAAACTATTCAACTTGTCTCTTCAACTTGGTGATTTCCCTAGTCTTTGGAAGGAACCTTTTATTATTCCTATTCATAAAAAAGGACCAAAGTCAATAGTCTCGAACTACAGGTGTGTTTCAAAACTATCGGACATTCCTAAGCTCTTTGAAAAGATCTTGACCTCCCAATTACAGCATTATTGTCGCTCGTTAATATCCAAATCTCAACATGGTTTCATGAAGAAGCGCTCTATATCTACGAATTTACTTGAGTTTACTTCCCTTGTTAACAAAGGATTTGTCAATAATTTTTGCAGCAGTTTTTTTTGCAGCAGATCGACGTAGTTTATACTGATTTCAGCAAAGCTTTTGACTCAGTCAATCATGTGTCCTTAGTACATAAATTGGGTTTGCTCGGCTTCCCTCCAATCCTTCTCAACTGGACCAAGGCGTATTTAAGCAATCGTTTTCAACGCGTTCGTTTTAGTCAAATTCTATCCAGGTCCATTAGGGTTCTATCGGGGGTTCCCCAAGGTAGTCATTTGGGGCCCTTACTATTTAACCTTTTTATAAATGATATCCCGCAAGTTTTATCCCATTCGCATGCATTGATGTATGCCGATGACCTCAAACTTTGCTTTTCGTATAATGACCCTGCGTCTCCTCTCCTGCTTCAATCCGATTTAAACTCTTTTCACGCCTGGTGCTCGGTTAATAGCCTCACTCTTAATCTCAGTAAGTGTAAATGTATGACTTTTAGTCGAAAACAACCCTACGAGTTTGATTATACGATTGATACCATCCTACTAGAACGCATCTATAAAGTAGATGATTTGGGTATTCAATTTGTTCCCAAGTTATGTTTTAATAGTCATATAGCGATCATTGCAAACAAGGCAAGGGTAGTTCTCGGTTTTGTTAAAAGTCACCAAGCAACTATATGTCTCCCTTGTGACACCAATTCTTGAATATGGGTCGTGTGTCTGGTCTCCGTACTATCAAAAATATCAAGATCAACTAGAATCGGTTCAAAAACAGTTCTTAATTTTCGCTCTCCGAGGCTTAAATTGGGATCCTTCCCTCCATCTTCCTCCGTATGAGGATAGACTACGCCTTATCGACCTGCCTTCTCTTCAGAACCGCCGTACATGCCATAGTGTACTTTTTATTCATAAACTCTTATCCGGGGAAATTGACTCTATCGCTTTGTTATCTCAAATAAACTTAGCTGTTCCAAAACGCGCTACCAAAAATTTGTATCCAATTTACCTTCAGCTTTGCCTGACGAACTACGCTCATCACGAACCCTTCCGTTACCTTTGTCTAAGCTATAATAAGTGCTCTCATATAATTTCCTCTCAATCCTTGTTTGTAATTAAAAATAATTTGTTGTTCCTTAGTAGACCCCCTTAAAGTTAGACAGAACATTGTTAAACAATAAAATGAATAAAATGAAATGAAATAGTATAGATCCCATTGAAAAGTAATGTCCAAAGCCTAAGGTCCACGTTGCTATGGCTTTCCAATTGGACACAATTTGTAATTGTGTATTAATTTTTTCAAAAAAAGTAGTCTTAGAAAAACTTTTTTGTTTTCAATGGAAGCTGCAAGGGTATACAAAACTTCGGCCGAGCCTAATTTTAATACCCAGTGTGTGAACAAATTTCAACTTAAGTAGAGCAAAATTTAATGAGGCACGCATCCGCCAGAAAAAATGTTATACTCGAGTGAAACTATGGTTCGTCCACTTTTTAAATTGTCCAACATTAGCTGCCCTGAGTTGCCCATTTTGAATGTTGCTTTTTTTAGGAATCATGTCAAGCTGCAGGAGCGCACTTTTTGTACCCGTTACTTATAGAGTAAAAAGGGTATACTAAAGTCGTGCAAATGTACGTAACAGGCTGAAAGAAGTATCTCTGACCCAATAAAGAATATATTTTCTTGATCAGCATCAACAGCCGAGTCGATATAGCCATGTCCGTCTGACCGTCTGTTTGCCACCAAATTTTGTATCTAGACTCCTATTGTCCCTACGCAGATCAAGTATATTTCAAATTTTGGCCACGCCCCCTCCCTCCCCCACAATTAAAAATGTTCAATAACTCCTACAATTTTGTAAATATCAAGCTTATATTTTCATTGTTGTGTATGTGCCTAATATCTATAATCTCTGAAAGTTTCATAAATATCGGATCAAAAGTTTTAAAAAACGTTGCATACTTTTTGGCGCCGCATGCGCTATTTGCTTACATAATGTTGAATGTAACAGGTATATCAAAGTCTGGCAGGACCGACTTTAACTTACGCTCCCGTTTAGTATGACATGGAGAAAAAGCCGCGTGAAAAAAATTTTCAGCCCAGGTCAAGTTCATATATTCAAATGTTATTGAAAAAGCTAACTGTGCTGAGCAGGATTACAATTCCGTTATTGAGAAGCACAAGGCTTTCTGCAAAAGACTCTCTGAAAAGTGGAGAAAATGCCATAGGGATAAGAAACGATTTGAGCGCAACTACGCAGCTTGTGGAAAACGCAGTGAAGCGGATATAGTTTTAATGGTCGGCACAAATACCGACGCATTTAAAAAAATAAAAAGAAGCCTGAATATAAACCAATATCTCCCTATAATATATACTCCAGAGGACGCCTTGGCCCTCTACATTGATGGCAATGACTAAAAAAACTCTTATAAACTTTTGCAAGCTGGTACAAACGAGCGAAACGCCAATATCTTTCCAACATATAATGTTTTGCGATCTGCTAAGAGGATGTGTTATCCGAATTCCAATTGAATGGAAGAATGTTGGGCAGAAGTTCCGTTGCAAGAAATGCTGGACCACACAATATCTAGAATTGTTGAAGCCCATCCCGATACATTTAGCCTAAAAATGAAAATTTGAGACTCTTTTCTAAATGGGGCTGCGATGGGAGTTCGGGACACGCAACCTATTACTTAAGCTTTAGCAACTCGGAGCTTAAAATAGCAGATAAGCACTTGTTATACCCTTGCAGAGGGCATTATAAAATTGTCCGGATGTTTGTAACGCATAGAAGGAAGCATCTCCGACCAGATAAAGTATATACATTCTTGATCAGCATGACGAGCTGAGTTAATTTAACCCTGTACGTCTGTCCGTCTGTCTGTTTCTATACTATCTCCTCCGTCAGTTTTAAAGCTATCCTTACCAAACTTTGCACGAAGTCTTCTGGTACGAATACGCGGCACATTTGTCGGAACCAGCCGGATCGGATGACTGTAGCATATAGCTGTCATAGGTACGATCGGTCGAAAAACTAGTCTTAGTGAGAAAAACTTTTTGTTTTTAATTGAAACGCCGACAAACTTCGTATTTCTTAGTTTACTAATCCACCAAATTTGGTCGAAATCGGACATCTATTTAGTATAGCTGTCATAGAGAAGTAAAGTCTGAAAAGTCGTCTTAGTTAGAAAAACTTTTTTGTTTTCAAAGCAAATGTCCTCAAAATTGGCATGTATTTGTTTTATATGCTCTTACACAATTTAACAAAGTTTGGTCAAAATCGGATGACTATAGCATATAGCTGCCATAGGAACGATCGGTCGAAAACTAGTTTTTGTGAGAAAAACTTTTTTTGTTTTTAATGGAAAAGTCCCTTACGTTGGCATGTATTTATTTTATATACTTTTACACATTTCTACAAAGTTTTGTCAAAATCAGATGACTATAGCATATAGATGCAGTATAAATGATCGGTCGAAAAAAAAGTTCTAGTGAAAATAACTTTCTTTTTTTAATTGGGATCACCTCCAAATTTCGTAATTAACAGTTTGTTATGCTTTTCCATGATTGCATTTAGTTTGATCGAAATCAGATATCTATATAGTATAGCTCCCATAGAAAAGTAAGGTCCGAAAAGTAGTCTTATTTAGAAAAACAAACTGCAAGGGTATACAAAAGTTCGGACGAGCCGAAGTTAACTTTTCCCTATTTATTTTTTCATTTATACTGTGCCGCTACAAGTGCAATTGGGAAACTGCCTTCTTTGGAAAATCCTCGCCCATCATCGACTCGGTATTGTAGACCTCTTAAAATAATGTTTACAAAAGAGCCTACATATTTGGCTTGAGCCGAGACTGAGAATATTAAGTCTCAAATACAGGAAATTGTGCCCACGCAACTAAGCAAATTTCAAGTTGAACACAAATTGCAGCTGACGATGATCGATGGAAAAGTTTTTAGCATGATTATGCGGCATTTGTAAGGCCACGCCCAAAATGATAAGCGACTAAGATGCCATAAACAGCATTCCAAAAGTGGAATTCGGACGGTCGACCTTGCATTGTTGGATTCGTTGTTTTGAATGCGTTACACATAGGATATCGGCAATCGATTAAAAAATTGCAGGTCCGTGGATCATATAAAAGCGTAGTCGATCAAAGAAAGCCATTCCAGACAGGTTCAGGGTCGAAATGGCATTATTGGTAGACATTTCAATGCAAGGTTCTGGCAACACCAATAGTGGGAATTCGGCACAAGGGTTTTTTGTCTGCACAAATTACAGGAGTGAGCCATGATTTAATTAAAAGACTTGGTGTCATTTTGCGCTGTATTGTCTCCGGGTATTCTATAAAACCCGACAGATTTCGCGAGTACGCATGGGAAGCTGCCCAGATTCATACGAGAATATCCATGGTCTTACATGCCCTGCTCAGTAAACAAGATGTTGATTCATGGAGCCGATATTATAGAAAGTTTACCACTTCCGATTGGAATGAAGTCGGAAGAAGCCTTGAAAGCCAGTAACAAAAATGTAAGGGGATTTCGGCATAAACATGCTCGATGGAGAGGCTCAAAATCTAGACTTCAAGTACTTTTTTTTAATAAAATATTTGTAATGAACCAAAATAAATTAAGACAAAAAATAAAATAATTAAAAAAAATTTTTCAATAAACATATTTTTTTTTTATATTTAAAAAAACCTATTAAAAAAAATATTTTTAAAACTAAAATTATTTAAAGTTGTTCCTTTAAGGGTTAAAATTACATAAAAATGACGAACTTTGTTAAATTTTCCTTATTTTTTGAGTAATTAATTTTATTACGCCAACTTTGTCCTGCCCGACTTCGATATAACCGTTACTCAGAGAAATTAATGTTGTAAAGCCTTCCCTTATGTTAGTTAACAGAGCATTAACATTAATAGGAACATTTCAACATTATGGAAACAAACAGAGCATGAGGCGCTAACAAGTATTCAACTTCTATAACTTTGCCATTTATTATCCGATCTTTATGAAACTTTCAGAGATTGTAGATATTGGGCACATGCACTACACAGCAAAATTTGAGAGTTATCCAACATTTTTAATTGTGGGGGCGGGAGGGGGCGTGCACAAAATTTGAAATAAGCTTGATTTGCGTAGGGACAATATGGGTCTACATACAATATTTGGTGGCTCCAGCTCCTCTAGTCTCCGAGATCTATGTGTTCATACACACAGACGGACAGACGGACATGGCTATATCGACTCGGCTGTTGATGCTGAGCAAAATTTTGTGGTCGGAGATGCTACCTTCTGCCTGTTACATACATTTGCACGACTTTAGTATACCTTTTTACTCTAAGAGTAAAGGTTATAAATAGGGGAAAGGTAACTTTGGCTCGGTCGAGATTTGTGTTCCTTTGCAGCCTCCATTGAAATCAAAAAGTTATTCTAACTAAGACTACTTTTCGGACCATACTTTTCTAAGGGAGCTTATATAGATGTCCGATTTCGACCAAACAAACGAATATTTGCAAAGTTTGGAGGCGATTCCATTTAAAACAAAAAAGCTTTTCTCTTATTTATAGAACTTATTTTTCAACCGATCATTCGTACTGCAGCTAAATGCTATAGTCATCCGATTTTGACAAAATTTTTTAGAATTGTGTTAAAGTATATATAATAAGTATATGCGAATGAAAAGGACGTTTCCGTTGAAAACAACAAAAGAGGTGTTCATTAAGTGTTGTATCATTGTATATGTGCAACTTTGCAGCAGAGCTATCGTGAACACCCTACGTTAAATTAGTTGATTTATTACATTATGATCTTTCTGACTGTTTTTGACATACAAACAAAGCCATATATTTGGCTTATTTCAATTGCAGCTCAGAAATGTTCACGATAGCTCTGCTTTCTCACTAGAACTAGTTTTTCGACCGATATTCCTATGGCAGCTATATGCTAAAGTCATCCGATTTTGACAAAACCTTATAGAATAACATGGAGAGGCATAGCGAACAAGGAAATACGAAGTTTTTAGGCGTTTCCATTAAAAACAAGAATAGTTGCAAAGTTTGGTGAAGACAGCTTTCAAACTGAGGGAGGAGATAGCATAGAAACAGTCCGACGGACAGACGGACGGATAAAAGGACAGGGCTAAATCAACTCAGCTCGTCATGCTGATCAAGAATATTTATACTTTATGGGGTCGGAGATGCTTCCTTCAATGCGTTACAAACATACGGACCATTTTATAATACCCTCTGAAATGGTATAAATATTTACCCTGTAATGGACTGACTTTATTTTTCATCTATTTTAAGTAAATGAGAAAAACTAAGTTTCGGTCAGGACTAAAAGATTTTGAAATTGGCGGCAACTGCCTTTCGATTAGTGCAAATGCAAAACTGCGCTTGACAAAGAATGCAACCGTGGGACTGAAGAGAGAACTGAGACAGTTTGAAAGTGTTAAAATGTTGACAGCTATAGATTTCCGGTCTCTCATTGGCCTATATAAAGCAGCCTCAACGGCATCCGGTCTCTTTTCCATTTCGACGCCAACAGATACACATCATCCAACATCCACTTGCCGATCAAAATCTTGGTTTTCCTTAACCTCCCAAGTAAAGACGAGATTGACCATCCGTCATCCGTAAAGATTTTAAAGTCTTTCTCAAGTGATTTGGTGGTTGCAAAAACGTTTATATGGGCATCGGCACAGTTTGATCAGCATTGAACCAAGCTCATATGATCCAGCGGCAAGATCAATCCCCCCCAAAGAGAAGAGTGTGAAAAAGTGCAAAAACAACAACCCCAAAAAGTGTAAATCCCAATAGCTCAGTGAACAGTGAAGCTCAGTGAAGCCAAACCAAAATCCCAGAAAGTGTGTGTGAGCTAGCAAAAGCAGTCGGCGATCAGCGGTCCAAGAAACTCTCTTAGCAATAGCTCTCTTATCTCCCAGCAATACATAATTTTTTTATAATTTTTTTTCAATTTTGTTGAGTGCAACATTTTTCTGAATTTTTCCTGTTTAAATCAATTAGCACAAAGTAAAATCTGTACAAGTGCGAAAGAGAGGAAATAAGTGAGAATGCAAGAAAGAAGAAAAGTCAAGTGATATGTCAAATACAAAGCTAAATTTTTAAGTGAAACAACAAAAAGACTCAGAGAAGGAACAAATGGCTAAAACCTAGTGACAGTGTAAAACTTATTGCAAAAATGAGTTAAAACAGTTTCATCTGGGTTAAAATCTGCAAATGGTATAAAACACAATGAACTTAATATAAACTTTCATACAGTTACATCTTCTAAACTAAACCAACAACATCGCTCACGAGAAGGCCTTCGTCGTTGCTGCTGATGGGTGAGTGCTGCACACCAGTGCATTATTATTATTAAATATTACTTTTGTTGTGCATTTTTTACCATTCATTTGCGTTTAAAATATTCAAAAAACAATTTTTTTTAAATCCATTTAAAGAAAAATCCCAAAAAAGTTTTCAAACTACTATAGGAACAAAACAAACATGCTTTTAAATATTAAATAAATACCTAAAAATTAGTAAAATGTAGTTAAGAAAAAAACAACAACCAGTAAAAGCAACATTTAACAAAAAATTTAAATAGTAACAAATAGTTAAACAACAATTAATAGATTCATCGTTTTAAAAAACTTTAAGTGCCGTATGATTGACATTTACAAATTTGGGGGATTTGGGGTTTTGGTTTTTGTTTGTGTTTTGTTGTTGCTCAGTCAAAGAGAACAGTTTTTTTATCAATTTAAGCTTTTTGACTTTCTTCAGTATGTTTTTAAGGGGCTTTCACACAGATAAGCTTCTCATTTCTTATATTTCTTTTCGTTGGTTTTTGCCAGACTAGGCCGGTTATAAAATGCAAAATTCAAAACAAACATAACAATGAATTTATGCACTTAAATAACACTGCCTAACAAAAAAAATGTATACCTACCTAGTTTTGTACGGAAAATATTATGCATTTTTGTTTATGGTTATGAATATTAATTAAGCCTTATGTATTATTCTGAATTTTATAAAACGTTAGAGAAACGAAAAGAAAAAAAGAACTAAGTGAATGGTCAACGTGAATAAACCTAATTATGATTTGCTAAATTATTTTGTGATGTTTCCTGGAAAGTAAAATGAGACAGTGATTGAGTTTGGGAGTTTTCAAATATTTTTATAGCAATGGAAACTCATGGTAGGGTGGGTACTGACGCTATACTGCATTAACATCTAAGCAGTAGCTGTTGTGATCCTGGAATTTCGCTAGTTTTGGTTAGGATATTCTTTTCGTGTGATGATTTGTAAAATGTTAGAGTCAACAACAATAGACCCGGATGTTTGTTATATTTTTTATTGGCAGGATTCTTAGATTAATAATATACAGTAACTATTGCTTCAGATGTGCGCTATATAAGTTTCAACGAACCCCCCCCCCCCCCAAGGCTGTTTTTGCTAGTCGTATTAAAAGAATCTAAATCGAGGCTTGTATAGGGGAAAATCGCTCTAAAGGAGAGACGCCTGGCATCGTGCAGACTCAAGGTCTCTTTGTACGTTACAACACCAGGTGTGGCTCAGCGGCTAGTGTGCGCGACCGCTGTGCAAGAGGTCGTGGGTTCGATCCCGCCTAGGAACATCTAATGAAAAGTTTTTTCTTTGAATAAACTTACACTACCGGTCTCCACTCACTGCTGTTGGCGCCGGCTTTGTAGTAATTAACCATGCAAAACTATTGGTCCCTTTCTCTTGTGCGAAAATTAGGAGCGCACAAGCCAAGAGATTGAGAGAAGCTCGGCTTTGGCCCTTTGGGGCTGTGTCAAGCCATTTAACAAGGTTATAAATATAAAACGTCTTTATAAAAGTGTCCAATCTTGGAGTAGCCATGGGTGGCACATTTACCATACTCACGGGATATTCCAATGGTCGGACATAGTTTTAGGTGTTTGCCAGCTTCTTTTTAACCTGCAGCCGCCTGGCATCAACTGAGTTTTGTGGTTAATGCCAATTTCCGTAACCTGAGCACAATCCCAATCAGGCCAGCGCGTACAGCATGTCATGTTAATTGCGTCTCTGTATGTACGAAATAATTGTATGAGAGTGTGTGTGTGCGTGTGTAAAGTGCCATTATGCTCATGTTTGCTTAATATGTGCCACACAACCCACAACGACAGCGACAGCGAGTTCCGGGGCAGCACGCGACGCGTCAAGCCAATTAAAGCCAAATTATAGCAGAGCTTTTTTAATGACATGCATCGCTCTCTCGTTAGCCAGTGCTGAAGATTTATGGGTGCGCCCAAGCCAAACTTCCAAATGCAATGCTAAGCCGTCGGCATGCGCTTAATAAGAGGAGAAGTGCACGAAAATAAATACAAACTTAGTCTCCAAGTATTACATCAAAGCCAGAAAGCCGCCAAGTTCGACCCGGTTCGACTTGGTCTTTTAACGAGATTTTTCTTAATTTGCTGCTGGCCATAGAAACTAGCATGATTGAAATGCAAAACAAACCAGGCGACAAGTGGTAGTGGGCCAAGCCCCTCTGAGAGCTCTGTCTCCTTCTAATTAGAAATTTTGCAGACCCAACCGGGGCTGGCGCCAAAGTTTAATTCGCGTCGGGCCGCGCACAAATCACTCAGCTGTCAAACGCTCGTTTGATTAATTTGGTGTTAATAACGCTCACTGCCTCCGCTCGCCCAGATCCTGTCCTGCCAATTAATGAGTGTGTGTCTGTGCAATCTTTGCCGCTCTGAGCCTAACTTGGTCATGGAGCGTGAACAGCCGAGGCTGAAGCTGAGGATGCGCCTAGCAGTGTGTTAATTGAAAGTTTGATTGACCATATAAAGTGAGGTAGCCAAAAGTCCGCCACACACAACACACGACTTTGTCTTCGATTTGGTTTTGCTTGTCTGCTGATAGCCAAAAAGTTGCCCCAGCCCCCATCCAGCCATAAAAGGCAGCACACGCGTCGGTCCGGCAGATGGTCCAAGGAGAAGGAGATGAAGTACCACAGAATGGAGCCACTAAAAAACATTATTCGCTTTCCAAGTGCCACCAAAAGTAAAAGGTGTTTAAAATGCTAATTTGGGCAGCTGAACTAACTGATGCGATGCTATAGCTGACAGAAAGTTTCCAAACCAAACAAGTTGTGTCCATTTTTCGCACGATTTAATGAAGTGGAGTTTCGGGCGCAAGATTTAATTTTATATCGGCCCCACTTCGTCATGGATACTGAGTGTATAGTTCTGTGTATTGTTATGTACAATTACTGGGTCTGTATGTAAATTGCAAAAAATGAAAAAGTAAAATCTATTTTATTAACTGTCAGCATTGTTGAATGAGTTAGTTGTATGGGAACTGTGAGCTGAACCTAAAAGGTATCGATAATGTTTGATAACGACTTTGAGCTGTCGCTATTGGCTTATTCTCTGTTGCCCACCTTCTCGACAGCGTTCTTTTCTGTCGTGATACCGGCGAGAACTGACGCCAGCAGATGCTAGTTCGTGAGAGTCCTTACTTCAACTTAAATCCGGATATATCCTAACCATCCTCATCGCTATAGCCTTACAGTCAAGCTAAAAGGCTTGTACTTGAGTTTTCCTACTTGAAGTGGATGTTATTGGTGATGTATGTACAAGGATTGGCCCAAACCAAATTGATTTTCGCCCATAGCCCTTAATATAATTCTAATTGTATAGAGACCGGCACAAGTGCTTGGAAATTGGCGGCGTACAACTTGCACATATATGGTTCGTGATACCACTGCCGAGCAAGTCCACTAACAGCCTTTTTTTTTAAGCTGAGACCACACCCTGCCAAGCCTTTCCCAAACACGTCATTCTGTTCTGTCTTGCTTAATGCTAACAACTTTAATCAGGAGGGTTAACAAACCCTCGCCAGAGTGCTAGTCAGATGCGTGATGTCGTTCGTGGAATCGTGTTGGAGACACTTGTGGAGTTCCTTAGAAATCTAAAATTGGCATAAGGAAAAACCTTCAGGAAAGCCAGGAGCAATACATGCTAGAAATGGCACCAACCAAAACAGCTAATTTCACCTCGTTTAGTCCCAAACCAAAACAATGAACTTACATCTTTAATGTTGAAAAGCATCGCTATCAGAAGAACTACGAAGGCTTACAGAGATATCTACGGATGGGTGAGTCATTTGGCACCGTTTGGTATTTTGTGACCTACAACGTACGTACATCAGAGCAATCAACTGTTTACAGCTGTTTCTTACATCCGCTAGCTCTGCTTTCATAAATATGATCATTTGATAGTTAAGCAAAGTTCGCGATTTTTGGATCATTTTCCGCCCATTAATTCAACTTAGATACCTTTGCAAACTAGTAATCGGACGAATGGTATTATTTTTTAAATTTCGCGGTTTTTAGACTATTTCCCCGCTCATTTCTTCAACTCGGAACCTGCCCGGGCAAGCGTCCAACGATGTTCAAAAGTTTCATCGCATTTGGAAATTTAACAAACTTCGCGGCTTTTGGACCATTTTCCGCTCATTTCATCACCTTAGAAACCTTTCAGGGTACTCGTTAGCGTATAACCAATCCCGAAAATTTCATTACAATCGGATGGACGGCATAATTTAGCTAATTTCGCGGTTTTTGGACCATTACTCGGCCATTTTTTCCAACTTGATCATTAGATAATTTTGCAAATTTCGCGGTTTTTGGAACTTACACAAAGTGTGTTCTTTATGATCGGTACAACTTTTTAAATTTCACGCTTGTGGACCATTTCCCACACATTTCTTCATCCAAGGAATCTTCGAGGGCAAGCGTCCTACCATTCCCCAAAGTTTTATCGCAATTGAATGAATGGCATTATTTTTTAAATTTCGCGGGTTTTGCATCTTTTTTCGCTCATTGCTTTAACTCAGAATCTTCCCGGGCAAGCGTCCAACCATGCCCAAAAGATTCATCGGAAACGGAAATTTTGCAAATTTCGCGGTTCTTGGACCATCTTCCGCTCATTTCTTCAACTTAGAAACCTTCCAGGGCAAGCGTATAACCAATCTTTAAAGATTCATTACAATCGGATGAACGGCATAATTTAGCTTATTTGCCGGTTTTTGGACCACTTCCCGGCGTCGCAGGGTTCCTTATGATTCTTATGACATCGATTATATTCAAGCTAGTGCTGGCTGCAAATCGATATAAACATTTTGGACCGTTCGATCTTTTCCTCTATTTACCTGTCTTTATGATAATCTAAGCTCATGAATATTTTGCAAACATTTGGTTACTTTTTTGACCGTCCTATTTAGCCGTCTACAATTGCCCTCAATCAAATCTTCACAATAATCCAGGCTCAAATTATAAAATTGCGATTTTCACAATATTTTGGACCGTGTAATCTACACATTCCATTGTAATATATGCATTAAGCGCTTTCATAAATACTCATAAGGTTATTTTGCGAATTTCGCTATTTTTGCACCTTGGAAACCTTTGCGGGCCAAGGTTTCATCGCATTCGGATAAGTGGATTCGGATACTTTTCGAAATTTCGCTGTTATTGAACCATATCCCGCCCATTTCTTCAATTAAGAATACGAACGAACTTTTTGCAAATTTCGCATTTCTTCTAAGTGGAAACCTTCCCGGGCAAGCATCGAACAATTCTCCTAAGTCTTACCAAAACCGTAAATTTTGAAATTTTCGCGGTTTTTGGTCCATTTTTTCGCAAATTTCTTCAATTAAGAAACCTTCCCGGGCAAGCGTTCAGCCAATCCCCAAAGTTTTATTGCAATCGGATAAACGGTATAATTTTGCAAATTTCGCGGGTTTTGGACCATTTTTCGCGCATTTTCTTAACTAAAAAGCCTTCCCTGGCAAGCACTCTACCATTTCGCAAAGTTTCATCGCAATCGGATTAACGGTTTAGGCAGGCATGAGGGTCAGACAGACTGAAAGACAAATATTCAATTTTATAAAGTGTGATTTTTTAAGAGCTATAGGAAAGTTTTTAAAAAAAAAGCACATAAAATTCAGAAAAATGCATGAAATCTTTATTTGAATCGATAGTACGGTCCATATAATTTAATGTTTGAAGATTATTTCATGCAAATGTTGACCGTGACTGCGCCTCAAATGGTCCTTCCGCTTAGTCCAATTTCGGCATACTCTTTCCAACTTTTCGGCCGGTATCTTACGAATAAATGCTTCAATGTTGTCTTCCAATGCGTCAATTGAAGCGGGCTTGTCTGTATAGACATGAGCTTTAACATAGCCCCACAAAAAATAGTCTAAAGGTGTTAAATCGCACGATCTAGGCGGCCAATTGACCGGTCCCGAACGTGAAATAAAATGTTCACCGAACTCGCCTCTCAATAAGTCCATTGTTGCGCATGCTGTGTGGCATCGTCTTGTTTAAACCACATGTCATGCAAGTCAAGCTCTTGCATTTTGGGCAAAAAATAGCTGGATATCATCTCACGGTAGCGCTCACCATTCACAGTTACTTTACGATTCGCATCATCTTTGAAGAAGTACGGTCCAATGACGCCACCAGCCCATAAGCTGCACCAAACTGTGACTTTTTCTGGATGCATTGGTAGCTCTTGCTATGCTTCTGGCTGATATTCACTCCAAAATCGCCAGTTCTGCTTATTTGCGTACCCATTGGGCCAAAAATGAGCTTCGTCGCTGAACACAACTTTTCAGTAAAAAAGTGGATCTTCGGCCATTCACCAAAAAATTCTACGTTGCGGTAGGTCGTTCGGCTTCAATTCTTGCTCCAGCTGTATTTCGAAAGGCTTCACACCTAAATCCTTCCGCAAAATTTTCCACGTTGTTAAGTAACAGAGGCCCAATTGCTGCGAACGGCGACGAATCGATAATTGATGGTCATCATTAACACTGGCCGATGCAGCTGCGATATTTTCTCAGTTCGCACTCTACGTAAGCGTGTTGGTGGTTTAATGTCCAACAATGTAAATTTGGTGCGAAATTTAGTCACAATAGCCCGAATAGCCGCTTCAGTGGGTCGATTAAACTGACCATAAAATGGAAGAAGCGCGCGATGAACTTTCTTAACAGAGCACGCATTTTGATAATAAAATTCAATAATTTGCAAGCGTTGTTCATTTGTTAGACGATTCATGGTTAAATTATAGACCAAACTGAAGATGACGGTGAAACAAAATACGAAACGTGCGTGAGCTGTTTAAACCAGTGTTGCCAAAAAGATACAAATAAAAAATCACCCTTTATATATGGACTTAATTTAAATTTATCAAACAATTTATAGCACTAATGTCCCTTCTAAATTCCCTTCTAAAAATTATTAAAATTATTATTCAGGAGCATTAAGCGCGCTTCGGCTTAAGGCGCAGCGTCTATCCGATAGGGTCTATTCAGCTTTACAGAATGTCCTCTCAAACGTTGTGGATGCAGCCGGAATACATAATAAGCAAAAATATTAGTAGTTAGTGTATATCTTTTTTAACTCAGAAAGAATATTTTGGTTCCCTGGAATCTGGAGACTTTTCTTAGGCTATGTCTCATGTCTGTGAAATGGTCCAAAAGCCACGAAAGTTGCAAAACTATACAGTTTATCCGATCGCAGTAAAACTTTGGGGAATGAATTGAACGCTTGCCCAGGAGGGTTCTAAGTTGAAGCAATTCGCGGAAAATGGTCCAAAAACCGCAAAAATTAAAAATTTTACGGTTTCGGTAAAACTTTGCTTCGACGCTTGCCCGCGAAGGTTTCCAAGTAGAAGAAATGGGCGGGAAATGGTCCAAAAAAACGCCTGAATTTGCAAAATGTTCAATTGCAATGTAATGGTTGAACGCTTTCCCGCAAACATTTCTAAGGTCCAAAAAATTTTAAAATACCATATGAGTTTTTATGAAAGCGCGTAATGCTTATATTACAATGCAGGCGTTGGTAAATGGAAGCTGCAGATTAAACGTTCCAAAATATTGCAAAATTGCAAGTTTTTGATTTTAGCCCTCATTATTGTGAAGATTTGATAGAAGGCAATTGTAGACGAGCGGCTAGAGGAGCGGCGAATGAAAAAGTCTATACTTGAGAATATCGGTTACGAAATTTCGGCTCAAACCAAAAAGAGCAGACAGCCTTTTTAAAATATTCTGCATATATAAAATTGTATCGTAATGGGTTGAGTATTGCTAAGGCTCTACGCTTGACCCATTAGGGAAAAGGACTGAAATGGTTCTTGGCCTTATAAGCGAGCATGAGCCCACGCTTGATAGAAAAAATAAACACCACGATGCAAAATCGCAAAACATTCCATCAAAGTAAGTACTTTTCTACATATTTGTCAGTAACTTCAAGGATTTTGGTTACAAATATTTTTTTGCATTGGCTTCGTAATTCATATATGATGTAACCAACTCCAACCAGGCAGCTGTCCAAGAAGTCTTAACTTTAAGCTCCATATCAAAATGCCAGTTAACATTATTTAAATTGCAGATTTTCTCATTGAATTTGTCGAAATACTTGGGGTGTATCATTTTTTTCGCACACACAATGCAGCCGAAAAATTGCATAAAATTTAAGATTGCTGTTTGCGGTTTTCGTCGAGCTGTCAACATGCTTTGCCTATGCATGTCTGAGAGTCAGAGTTTTTGTCAGCAACATTTGTCAGAAGTGTCGTGCGTTTGTCAAGTAGACAAAGATGCTTCTTGAAGGCTTTGGGTGAGGTCTTTCGTAGATGACCAATAACTTTCGCTCTCTTGCCAGAAAAACGGAATTGCACAACTGCAACTAAATAAAAATGCATTTGGCATTTGCATAAAGGAAAGGTAGGCCAATGTAAGCAAATGTACGCAAGTGACAGACAAACGAGCCTACACCTGACCGAACAGTCGCCAACGCGACCAACTTGAGCTACTGCCACGCCTGCAGTCAATAGCCAAAAACTTTTTTGTTTTTCTTTATATATTTTCAATGGTTGGCAGGCCAAACGTTTTTGCTAAACGTTTTTGAATTGACATTTCGACATTTTGGCATAGAGTACGCCAGGAAGCCATTGCCGGGATATGGTGACAGCTGAACAAGCAGTACCGTTGATGGGTGGCAAAGTATTCAAACTATGTACATACGGAAAAATACTTATGTGTGTTTGTCAGGCTGGAGAACAATAAAGATGATGCGAAAATTATGATAATTGTAAATGAATATTCTAGGATAGCCACATCTGAAGAGAGAAAATTGTCAAAGGGAATGAACAGGCCTGTTTCGAATTCTGAACGTTCTAAATGTACCGAAAACGTGTCTTTTCGTTCTCAATAGTAGGGTAATCCCATTTTTTCTTGTTCTGCGAACGACGGTTTAATAATAGAACTCTTTTTTTTGAGACCGCCTTTCTAATTTTAAGAGGACGGATCGTAGGTCCAGGAAAAAAAAATTCGTAGGTCCAGATGACTTTAATACATCAAAAAAGTTAGCCAGAGTATTGCTTAGATATGGTTAAGTCTTTTGTTACAAAATGGTTCAGAGAAGTGTTTTCCTATTTTAACTTGGCATTGAGTGCTCCTTAACGTCCTCAATCAAAATCGAAGGAAAAAAACTAAAACTAATGTTAATGTTTTGTTAATCTATACATTTACAGGGTGTCCAGAAACTTTTCGTCAGAACTTTAAAACATGATTGCTGTTATCAATAGAAATACTATTCTCTTTTAGACCACGGGTTTAAGTCGCCCCGCTTTCGATTTACAACGCGTACTCGACGTAAGAGAATTTCATAGCAACATAAATTATTACTCTCAATATCAAGCTACAAACTTTCCATAAATTTGGAAAATGTCAATTAAATTCCATAAAATAATTTTTTGATAGCTATTTTACTGAAATTTTTATTTAGAATAATAAAATGCATCAAAACTGCATTTTTATACCCTTGCAGAGGGTATTATAAAATTGTCCGGATGTTTGTAACGCATAGAAGGAAGCATCTCCGACCACATAAAGTATATATATTCTTGATCAGCACGACGAGCTGAGTTGATTTAGCCTTGTCCGTCTGTCCGTCTGTTGTTCTATGCTATCTCCTCCGTCAGTTTTAAAGCTATTCTCACCAAACTTTGCACAAAGTCTTTGGTACAAATACGCTGCACATTTGTCGGAACCGGCCGGATCGGATGACTATAGCATATAGCTGCCATAGGAACGATCGGTTGAAAAACTAGTCTTAAAGAGAAAAACTTTTTTGTTTTTAATGGAAACGCCTCCAAAGTCCGTATTTCTTAGTTTACTATCCCTTCCCATGATTTCACTAAGTTTGGTCGAAATCGGATGACTATAGCATATAGCTGCCATAGGAACGATCGGTCGAAAAACTAGTTCTAGTGAGAAAAACTTTTTTGTTTTTAATGAAAACGTCCTTATCATTGGCATACACTTAATCTATATACTTTTACACAATTCTACAAAGATTGGTTGAAATCGGATGACTATATCATATAGCTCCCATAGGAACGATCGGTCGAAAAACTAGTTCTAGTGAGAAAAACTTTTTTGTTTTTAATGAAAACGTCCCTATCATTGGCATACACTTAATCTATATACTTTTACACAATTCTACAAAGATCTACATATAGCTCCCATAGGAACGATCGGTCGAAAAACTAGTTCTAGTGAGAAAAACTTTTATTTTTTGAATGAAAACGTCCTTATCATTGGCATTCACTTATTTTATTTACTTTGGACACATTTCCACAAAGTTTTATCAAAATCGGATGACTATAGCATATAGCTGCAGTATGAATGATCGGTCGAAAAAGAAGTTGAAGTGAGAAAAACTTTTTGTCTTAAATGACATCGCCTCCAAATTTCGCAATTAACAGTGTATTATGCTTTTCCATGATTTCATCAAGTTTAATAGAAATCAGACATCTTTATAGTATAGATCCCATAGAAAAGTAATGTCCAAAAAGTAGTCTTAGAAAAACTTTTTGTTATCAATGAAAGCTGCAAGGGTATACAAAACTTCGGCCGAGCCGAAGTTAACTTACCCCTATTTTTTTTTTGAGACTTAATAATTTGGAAACGAAGCCACTTAGACCCATGGTGTTAAAGAAAAAAATATTTATATTGATAAGAGCTATCATGTTTTAAAGTTCTGACGAAAAGTTTCTAAACACCCTGTATATAAAGCTGAAAGAATATTTGTTTGTTTGTACAGTCAGAAAAAAACCGATAATTTTGTCCTTGAATTAAGTACAAACGGTGGCGATAGTACGGTAAGTACGAAAATACTTTATCCAGGTACCAAATTCTTGGATCAAGTACGATTTTTTCAGTCCCAAAATTCTTGATTTAAGACAGTTTCGAGATATTTTAAGTACATTTTGAATTATTTTAAAATATTGTTGATCATAGTTTAAGGTAGTACTGGCCTTAAGTCAAGCTTGATTAACTCTCAAAATAAGTACAAAATTTTCCTTCTCAAATTCCAGTAATTTCTGGTGTCAGCGCAAAAAACATGAAAAAAACTGAGAATTTCAAACAAGTACAAAATGTTCCTGGTTTGAGCCCATTCCTAAGTTATTCTTAAACGATTTCTCTGTATTGAACCAAAGAAGGCTGGAAATATCGAACATTTTTTGGTAGAACTATTGTAGGTCAGAAATTATACATTACTCCATAACAAAAGAGTTAGAATCAGTTGGGAATTTTAAGAACAGATTATAAGCCAATTTTGTACTTCATCTAACATATTTGGTTCTTGAACTTACAGTAAGTCTTGATTCAAGAACATTTGTTCTCATTTCTCTAATATAGGACTCGTGCTTCGATTTTAGTATCTTTTGTACTCAATTTAAGTAAACCCAATAACGAAACATTCATGAAATTTTAAGTAAAAAACGCGTTAAGCTCAATCCCGTTTCATTTAGCCGTTTTTTTCCGAGTGTAGATACATTGGTATCTTCGGAGGCCGTAATTGACTAAAACTTGGTAGAAGAGCGTTTACCCTCATGGTTATTTTAGTATTAAATGAGGAACAATCACCTGGGTAGCCACCGTTCTTGACTCATGATTCAAAAAGGATAGGTTTTTAAGTGCGTGGAATACAAAACAGGCAGGAAAAGCTTTGGAGGAGGAACTACACAACGAATTTTCCAAACATCCCCAGACCCCACAGCCAACACCACCAAAAGCAGAATCAATACGATTTTCCTTTATACAATCCAAGATCACTTCTTCAAAGACTGATGCGACAGGTATGATGCGACAGCATTTTAACTAGGAATATGGGAGATTCATCATATTAACAAAATATTAACAGCAGAGTGTCCAGAAACTTTTCGTCAGACCTTTAATACATGATAGCTGTTGTATTTGTATTTTTATTAAACCCTTGCAGAGGGTATTATAAAATTGTCCGGATGTTTGTAACGCATAGAAGGAAGCATCTCCGACCACATAAAGTATATATATTCTTGATCAGCACGACGAGCTGAGTTGATTTAGCCTTGTCCGTCTGTCCGTCTGACCGTCTGTCCGTCTGTTTCTATGCTATCTCCTCCGTCAGTTTTAAAGCTATTCTCACCAAACTTTGCACAAAGTCTTTTGGTACAAATACGCTGCACATTTGTCGGAACCGGCCGGATCGGATGACTATAAGCTGCCATAGCGACGGAACGATCGGTTGAAAAACTAGTCTTAAAGGAAAAACTTTTGAGAAAAATTTTTGTTTTTATGGAAACGCCTGTTTTTTATAGGGAATTAAAAATACCTCAAAGTACGTATTTCTTAGTTTACTATCCTTTCCCATGATTTCACTAAGTTTGGTCGAGAATCGGATGACTATAGCATATAGCTGCCATAGGAACGATCGGTCGAAAAACTAGTTCTAGTGAGAAAAACTTTTTTGTTTTTAGTGGAAACGTCCTTATCATTGGCATACACTTAATCTATATACTTTTACACAATTCTACAAAGATTGGTCGAAATCGGATGACTATAGCATATAGCTCCCATAGGAACGATCGGTCGAAAAACTAGTTCTAGTGAGAAAAACTTTTTTTTTTTTTTATTGAAAACGTCCTTATCATTGGCATAAACTTATTTTATTTACTTTGGACACATTTCTACAAAGATTGGTCAAAATCGGATGACTATAGCATATAGCTGCAGTATGAATGATCGGTCGAAAAAGAAGTTCAAGTTAGAAAAACTTTTTGTCTTAAATGACATCGCCTCCAAATTTCGCAATTAACAGTGTATTATGCCTTTCCATGATTTCACCAAGTTGAATAGAAATCAGACATCTTTATAGTATAGATCCCATAGAAAAGTAATGTCCCAAAAATAGTCTTAGAAAAACTTTTTTGTTATCAATGGAAGCTGCAAGGGTATACAAAACTTCGGCCGAGCCGAAGTTAACTTTCCCCTATTTTTTATTTACTTTCTTCCTAACGCTGAAGTAAACGGAGTTACTTAAATTAATAGCATTAGCCACAATAGCACAATATTTGATATTGGAACAGTTGATGTTGGACCTAACTTAAAAATTAACATTTTTCACAAAAATTATTATTACTAATTATAAGTTATTTGGTATATTGGTCTTCTGGTGCCTGCAAAGCTTAACAATTCGTAGAGATAGGCTGGTTCCCGGGTTGTAATTATTTTTTGAAATTGTATTAATGTTCGCAAATCTAACCAGGAAATCAGGTCTATGTCAAAGATTTGTGCTGCGTATGTCGAGATATGGTCAGTAGGCTTTTTATTAAAAGCAAATCTGGCAATATTATTAAAAGCTACGTTAAGTTTTTGCTTGCTCACAGCATCACTTTTTCCGAAAACTTCAATCCCATAAAACAATGCAGAAATAAGGTAAGCTTTTACAATTGTGAGCTTAGTCTTTATTGGCGTGAAGTCTCGGATTAGTCTAAGCTGGTGAAGGTGACTGTAAGTTTTACCAATTGCGCAATTAATATGATCGTTATTTCAGTAAGTTTAGTAATACCTAAGTTCCATGCATGGTCAACATAGTCAAAAGAAATTTTATTTTTTTTAAACCATGTGTCTAAGTGGACTTACTTTCGATTTACAACGTCTCGCTGAATCTAATATGTGCTTTTGCAACTGTGTAAGCGGGTTTTCTTGGACGTAAAAGCGCAAATTATGAAAATTTGTAATGTCTTCTCGGTTAAACGTAGACTCGTCGGTCCGTACAAAGTCTGGTGTACCTGGGATTTCGCTATTCCTGTTTCCGACGATGATTTGCAATCACTTGTTTTTGGCTCTTGTTGCACTGCTTCGAAAACCATTTTCTCTGTGTTAGGTTCAAAACCTCTGCTTTGATCGCCTGTAGATCTTTGCCGTAAGAAAACACGAAATCAGCGTACTCGACGTTAGAGAATTCCATAGCAACACAAATTATTTCTCTTTTATTTCTTTTACTATTTCTCGTAATCGGCGGTGTTCCAAAAATCTCTTCCAACCAAATTCCAACCCAAAACCAATTCTCCGTGTCCTAGAAATCTCTTTCGGTTGGTATCAAATCTCTTGTGATTTGGTTAGAGATTTTGCTAAATTCACCGCTAAAAATATTTTGATAATCAGAACTAGTTATGGAAATCTAAACTTCATTATTTTACTGGATAGGCTGCATCAAATAAATAACAAGATTTATTTGATTTAATATTGAAATTTGCATTTTAATAATTTTTCGCAAAACCAACCGAAAGCTGCCATATCGGCCAAAACCGTCGTACCAGTGGCGCCATCTGCCTCCTCAGTAGCGCCGCATGGGAAATTTGTCAACAACAAACGAGCCAAGGGCTGGAAAGTGTTGCTTTATGATTGGCGTGAAAAAATTTTTAAAATTTTTCATTTTAATTTTGGTTAACGCGACTTTAATTTAAGTTATAATATTAGCATGAATCATAAAACTTATGTCACAGCTAACAGATTTCCGTTTAACATCATTTTAATTTAAAACTAATACCCTGTTTTGTGAGATGGACAATTATTTTGAGCCCAATTGGACCAACTCTCTTTCCCACTAAGAAAATGAAATCTCTTGAAGTTCTGGGACACCGACCGAAGACAAAATCTCTAGAGATTACCAGGACACCCCCGAATATCACACTTCCAACTTTCATTAAATTTGGAAAATGTCAAAAAAAATTAAAAAAAAATTAACCTTTCGAAAAACTTCATAAAACTGCCTTTTATTTTGAGACGTAATAAGAAAAAAATATTTCTATTGATAACAGCTATCAAGTACTACCGTTCTGACGAAAAGTTTCTGGACTCCCTGTATATTTTTTTCAGAAGGGATACACATCAAAGGATATGCTACCACTTAAAAATTACCGAAAAAGGTTTTTGCGTCCCAAGCGAGTAAGAAAGAATGATTAGCAAAGCTATACAGATATTTCAGATCGCAGATGTTGTCAAATATTGTTAATAAGCTTTTGTTTTTGAACAAAAAAAAAATTGGTTAAACCTATAAAATAATTAACTTTTACCCAAAAATATTTTTTTTAACTCTGTCTGTTATTTTACAAAAACATCGGAAACATCGATGTTTCATCAATGTTTTTCACAAAAAACATATCCCATCGATGGCCGCATACATCGATTGTTTTCCAGCTCTCCCGCTGATCCGATCTAAGTGCAATTTTCACAGTATGTTCATCCTGATCAGGAAAGAGTGTGCTAAGTGTTATGTCTTTTAACCAGGTCGAAAGTGGTTCAAAGCCATTTATCGGAACTTGAAATTTGGTTTGTAGGTTAAAGAAAGAAAGTCAGTCAAGCCCGACCATAACAAACTCTGTACCTGTGAAGAGTTGCCCATCACCGTTTCGACCGGTGCGCCCATAATTGTTTGTTTTCTGTTTTATTTATAACTCTTTATAATAAAATATATTTAATTTAAATATATCAAACAAATTATAGCCTTCTAAAGCTTTAGATCAATTATTTCTTATTATTATTAAGTCTTTTAAAAATTATTCAAAATTTTATTCGGGAACATTAAACGCTCAAAAATTTTCGGCGCAGCGTATATCAGTTAGGGTCCAGCTTTACGGAATGTCCTTTCAGACGCGGTGGATGTAGATACATACATATTTGCTTGCGACTTCTTTTCAGTGTTCATCCAATTAACCAAAATATTGGTAATATATATCCCAATTACTATTTTTATTAAATCACAAAACATACCTTCTAGCATATAAGTGCATCATCGTCCACTGACAGATGACATTTTTAAAAAAATTGTTTTAAAAATGATAATTGCATCTGCTCCGCAAGCTTATGGTTTATTTGATATTTTTGAACTCAGAAAGGAAAACTTTAGTTTCTTTGAATCGTCTGTTGAAGTATGCGGTGGACTTGGATGTTCATGGCTATATTAGGATATTAATGTGTTTATTTCCTGCTTAAGCGCTTTGGCGGGTCGGTCAGCATTGATGGGAACATTTAAGGCTTTTTTTTTTAAGTCGCGGATTTATGAGAGTTGCTATTCTTGGCACTGTCCTATTTTCGAATGTGGAAAGCCTTTTTGGCAGTCTATTTCTTGCAGATTAAGTATATCAATTGCTTGAACAAACATAAGTTCACTTCAATTACGTCAAAATGAAGTGCGCTGTGGCCACATCGGCTTACATGTGATTTCACACATCACTTCTAATTTTCTTAGATACTTATTACTTAGCAAAAATATATCCATGCTTATTCACACTCTTCAACACCACAGCAATTGAGCACAATATCTTTAAAGACACTAAATTAAATATGACCGATGCATCGATAGTGGAAAAACCCATCGATGTTTTTAGCTGCGATGCATGGATGTTCCCATCAATGTTTCTCCAGCTCTGTTTGATACAGAGTACAAAAATCAATCTGTACTGGACTACATCAATCTTAAACAAGATTGAAAACAGGGAAATCCCGAAAAATGATTGAATTGATCCAACTTTTTTCAATCCTGAAAAGATCAAATTTATACCGCGGTAATCTTAGAAAGATTCAATTAGTCAAAAAACTCGAGCTTAATTTTATCCTAAGCAGGATCACTTTAAGCAGTACGAGACAAATTTACTCCCAGAGAGATTCCTTTTACATTCCTTTCTTAATCCATTTTTCATAGAACAATCCTTATACACTTTAACAAGACCCACCCACACCAGTTTTAGTATATTTAAAACTTCTAAAAAACAAAGAAAAATGAAATTTTGTGTGGTCCTGTCTGGGACTCGATCTCACAGCCTTGCAGCTTTGCACTGAACACGAAAGGTATGGCATCTCATCGCATAGCTCATGATTGTTGTGTATTCTGCTTTTTACTGCTCAGTCGGAAAATGGGTCTTAATAATCAAAGTGTATTTTCGATGGTAGCAAAAAACAAAGAATCAGATTCTAAGCCCACCACTCCACTTTGGGCGAAATGTCGATTTTTCTGGCATAAAGTCAAATATCCAATGGAAGTTATTTCAAAATGTGACTTTATTTATTAAAAGTAAATACTTCAGTTAGATTAAAACTAATTTTTTTTCCGGCTGGGTGGCAACTCTTTTTATGTGGCAGCTTTCCCAAGTCAGCTGACTCATCGAACACGTGCTTGTGAAAATTGGCGCCACCAGTTCGTTGCATTTAAAAAGAAAATTAATAGGCAAAGCGTCAATAAAAAAATCAAGATTAACATAGAAAACTATGCTCACGGTATGTGGAAAGAAACGAAATATTTGTTGTGCTGTTATTGTCTACTGTTTTGTATATTGTGCTTTTAGCAGAAAAATAACAGATGTAATTATGTTTCGTGGAGTAATACTTTGGTGGCGCATGTCGGCGCATGTCGGCGCATGCAACTAAAAATTACGGTAATTGTTTAGTCAAAGTGAATGTTAGCAGGCTCAAGGTCGAGGTTTGATTATAGTTCAATAATCAACCAGAAAATTCAACAGAGAATACATTTGAACATGAACAGTAGCTGTGGCTGTGTAGACGGCCGTTTCGGCTGCCGCCATGGCAAAGCCTTCGTCAGTACACTTTCAGTTGCTGTCACACCAACAAGCCATTTGCAAATCCTATTTATATTACCAAGGCGGCGAATAAATTGTTGAGAATACCAAGTGCACAAATTTGCACGAACTTTCAACTAGCTTTTAAGCTAGAATTTCAAGTGCACAAACTTGCACGAACTACTTTCAACTAGCTTTAAGCTCCGCTTTTTTAGGGTATATAAAGGTATATGCATGGCATTGAAGGTTGTTCAATGTATCTCTGTTGTTTATGGCCACTATTTTAATTACTGAGAAATTCGTCTCAGAGTGTGATTAAAGTGTGCCACGATTTTCTTGTGTGCATTTATTTTAAAGGGGGTATGCTTCCCTTTTTTTGTATAAATACCGTATTTACCGTATGCTTCCCTTTTTTTGTATAAATACCGTATTTACCGTATTTATACAAAAAAGGGAAGCATTCCCCCTTTAAAATAAATGTACACAAGAAAATCGTGGCACACTTTAATCACACTCTGAGACGAATTTCTCAGTAATCAAAATAGTGGCCATAAACAACAGAGATACATTGAACAACCTTCAATGCCATGCATATACCTTTATATACCCTAAAAAAGCGGAGCTTAAAGCTAGTTGAAAGTAGTTCGTGCAAGTTTGTGCACTTGAAATTCTAGCTTAAAAGCTAGTTGAAAGTTCGTGCAAATTTGTGCACTTGGTATTCTCAACAATTTATTCGCCGCCTTGGTAGTATAAATAGGATTTGCAAATGGCTTGTTGGTGTGACAGCAACTGAAAGTGTACTGACGAAGGCTTTGCCATGGGGGAGCCGAAAACGGCCGTCTACACAGCCACAGCTCTGTTCATGTTTAAATGTATTCTCTGTTGAATTTTCTGGTTGATTATTGAACTATAATCAAACCTCGACTTGAGCCTGCTAACATTCACTTTGACTAAAATCAAAATAGGTCGTTAAACCCATATTCAGGTAATTGTTTAGTAGAGCTACCCCTCGCCAAAAATTCTGAAAAAAATATCTTCGATGGACCGCGAATTTACAAGAACTATGACGTCTTCAGATCGCGGGGGGACTCCCGCGGTTCAATGGTAAAAAATTATTTGAAAGTAGCATTTTTTTGTATAAAAAACAGATTGTTTTTTGCCTTAACTGTCATTATTTCTCAAAATAATTTATATTTATTTGTATAGATGTGCTATTTACCGACTCTTTCTTCGTTTCCTAGTATGAAAATGGCGCTATACATTAAATGAAAGTGAAAGTGAAATAACACCCGCGGGCTTTATTTCACTATTAGAGTGAAATAACGCCCGGGGGCGATATATCACCTGGCGTTATTTCATGCCCCCTCTTTTAAAGCCCACTGGCAACGTTTCAACGTTTCTAGGTATAAGATCAATTATTGTGATCAATTATTGTTTAGATTATAAAGGTCTTTTAACATTTATAGAAGTAAACCTTAATGGCCAACTACTAATAGTATGTACTAATCAATTTTTTAAAATTTATATCCTTCAATTAAGTTTGCCACACTAAGGTCATCTGGTCACTTTGACTATCAACACTTTCAGGATCGAATTAAAGTGAGTGAACTTAAAAAATTGTTTAGGACATACTATTAGTAGTGGCCATTAAGGTTTACTTCTATAAATTTTAAAAGACCTATATAATCTAAATGGTTCCATGTCTATTGATCACAATAATGGATCTTATACCTAGAAACATTGCTATGCGGCGTACTGTTCAAAGTAGCGCCGCAGGCAAATCGCGCGATTTTAAAAAAAAAATTAACCAATTCAAAAAACTCGCACTTTATTTTTTGCTTCTTCTTATGAGCTCCTTTCTGGACGGTCATTATCTTCCTACACCGGAAACGTCCATTCGCTGCCGTGCACTTTGAACCGCATTTTGGACACGTTTTTGACTTTAAAATGCAGTCGTGATCTTCCACAAATTGCATTATCTCCTCATCCGATTTAGCGAAAAAACTTCATTAGCGTATTTACGCAACTTGGGCAACTCATTTTTCGTCGATGTGATTGGTGGTCAGAGTTTACAACGAATATTTTGCTTACCTGAAACAATTTTTTCAATTTATAAATGACAGTTAAGGCAAAAAACAATCTGTTTTTTTTACAAAAAAATGCAACTTTCAAACAATTTTTACCATTGAACCGCTGGAGTCCCCCGCGATCTGAAGACGTCATAGTTCTTGTAAATTCGCGGTCCATCGAGGATATTTTTTTCAGAATTTTTGGTGAGGGGTAGCTCTACTAAACAATTACCAAAATTACAATTTATTTGTTAAAGTCCCTAGTATAAAGTGTTATTAATCTTTTTGCGCTTTTTTGCGCCTATTCGAATAAATTGCATTTTCAGTGACGTATGAGTTTTGGTACGAAACTTTTATCGATTTTTGGAACAGCAACAATCAAAATGCAGATGCCATAGCAGAGTACACTAAAGCAAAGATCAACAAAAACGACTTAAGCATAACAAATATAGATCAGATTAATGCAAAAGTAAAAGGATTTGTCTCTCAAGTTCAGCAAAAGATATGGAAAGAAATGGGCTTACACATTAGCGTGCCGAAACAGTGTGGTAGCTGCAATAGTAATTACGGAAACACCGCTATATGAGTCTTTGGAAACATTAAACTTTTTGAATCAATAACATCATTCGACAATTTAGTTTTGGATAAAATTCTCTTTATATTGATAGCAATATCTTGCGAATACTCCATTAACACTGAATACTTTCAAAGTCTTTGGAGTCAAACGTTTTCGTTATATATGAAAACGTATCCGTGGTACCCTATGTCACCAACTGTCTACAAGATTTTGGTTCACGGTTCTGATGTCTGGGCGAAAATGCCTCAGAAGCCCGCAACAAACTTTACAAACATCACAGACATTCTCACGCCAGGAAAAACTCCAAACTAAATAATCTTTCTGACTATGGAGCTATGGACTCCTCCGATCCTTTGCTATCAAGTTTGCGCATAAGTGAGGGACAAAAGCAGATAAAAAATCTTTTGAAGTTGCCGACCCAACAAATGAGTTTTTCGACATTTGGATCAAATCTTTGTAATAACGATTCGGACACGGCAGCTAATTCTGATGACGAAAACGAATACGATGAAGATGATGATGTTCTTGCCTTAAAATTGTTCTAACTATATTGTTAAAATAAATTGAAAAAACTAAATAAATTTTTCATCTATTGTAGATGGGAAGTGGGGATGCGGTTGGGAAGAGGCAAATGACAGGGGGCGTGGTTAATTCGCATATTAACATACGATTCGAATTGTCAAATGAGGCGTATTGCACATCTCTAAGTTCGATATTTATAAATAATTTAAGTTTTGTCTGTACCGTTTTAGGTAACGGTAAGGGCGGAAAGTAAGGGCGTGGCCCAAGTGACGAAATTTTTTTTCCGAAATTCTAGTTTAATATAAGTAACATTCACACAAAATTTGAAGTGTCTTGCTTCATTTTTAGAGTTTATGCCACAATTTGGGCTAATCGCCCATAGTGCACTCGTTGGAGAGAGCTTGTGTGTTTTAAAACTTCGGCCAAAATAAAGATTGCTTTCCTTTTTGGTTTACAGATTTAATAAAGGGAAGAAGTGTTTTGTTTA
Source organism: Lordiphosa collinella (assembly GCA_018904265.1). Lineage (NCBI taxonomy): Eukaryota > Metazoa > Arthropoda > Insecta > Diptera > Drosophilidae > Lordiphosa > Lordiphosa collinella. The sequence goes on along the minus strand of JAEIFV010000970.1, from coordinate 51,899 downwards.
TTTTCAATATATTCAAGGTCCAGGATATTAAAGGGTAGGTGATTATTCTACATGATTTTTGTGCGCTGAACACAAATCTGTTTTCGGAAAAAGTTCATCACATATAAATTTTTGGTAATTTGAGCTTTAAGTTGCCAAAAATTCAAATTTTTACACTTTTTATTAACGTCTTATGGGGTTCACAACCAACCATTTGATATACTGAAAAAAGTCAAATTTTGTAGCCTTGTGTAATTTATCATTGAAGAGTTCTCCAAACTTTTATTCGTTATCGACTCTTTAATACCGTTCGATAATCAACTTTCCACCTTAACTTTGCTGTAATTTAAGTCAAATATTGTTCTTAGCGCCCTGCCAAATACAGAACAAATGGCCGAAAACCCTCTGGCAATGGCAGACAAATACTGAAAAATTAAAACATAAATAAAATACAAGTCAACACGTACCAAAGGCCCAGACAGAGGCCGGAAAAGACAAGCTGACATAAACACACACACACAGCTACGTAGCCAATGAATTCAATTACCAATGAAAAATGGAAGAGATGATGAAGATGGCAACAACGCCTCAGTCTCTTCGACGGACAGGTGCGTTTGGGAAAACGGAAAAAACTTTATTAACATTTTTCGCATGCTGCACGTGCACCAGCGCCACCTCCAGCAAACGTTGGGGACGCGCGTATTTCGTGCTTTTTAATGAAGTTTTCCATAAATTGTGAAAATCGAACGTTAATCAAATAAGGCGCGCAAAAGAAATAAAAGCCTTAAATGGCCGAGTAGCGAAGCGCCAAACTGAAAAAAAAACTGAATCTGTCAATAAATCAATTAGTGTAATATAAATCAAAAATCGAATCGAAATCACCGCCACCAGAGCGAACCGAATTTTACATCACATCATTTATACTTGCGGTTTCATTTAATTGCAACAAATTTATGTTTGACATGTCACAGGCAAACAAAAAGTGTGAAACTAGCCTGGAGCCACAATTAGCCAAATGACAAAGCCAACACGCTGCACTGTCGCTCATAACTCATTTCATTTTGTGGTTGCTCCTCACTCTTTCTCTTCGCTTCCTGTGGCTTTAAAGTTCTTCAATGTTTTCTTAGCAACATCTGACATTTGAATGTGCAACGGGTCGTATGCGGAATGCTATCTAATGAGCCAGAAGTGACAAGGAAAAACGAGAAAACTTTTGAGACCGAAATTTGTTTTGGCTGCACCGTCAATAGCACCAAGCAACAGTATTATGACAGGTGCGTTTTGGTCGTCCCCTTATGCTGTCTACACCATTTTCTTTTTTGTACTCTGTACTGCCACAAGAAAGCATCAACCCTATAAAGTATTTATATTTTTGATCAGCATCAACAGCCGAGTCGATATAGCCATGTCCGTCCGTCCGTCCATGGAAGCGCGTCTCATATCACCAAGAGTTCCATTCATACGAACTATTTCGCTCGGCTATGAAAGACAATGTGGGGTTAGAGGTGCTGTTGCCAATGTACCCATTTCCGTCGGTGATCCAGTGCCTGCTCTTCCGCGCACTTTTGACAACACACATCTCATTTGAAACGAAGGCTGGAGTACGCCCACAATTTTCTGAAACTATTCGTCCTGCTCGCGTTCTCAAGGCTTAGTTAACACTAAGCAGTTATATCTAAGTCAGATTGGTAACTCTGAAGAAATTTCCTTTATTGCTGATGAAGCAGATAGGCCTATTGCAACTAGAAGAGTTTCTTGTTCAAAAAAGGCTTAGTTCCGATAATCAAGAAGAAGACATTTTTAACCAAGGGGCCAGAAACTTTGTTAGACAATGACGCTATTCAGGAAAATTCAGATACTAGTCGAATTGCATTGGCCCCTTGATGATGGCTTTTACCTAGCTCATTCGATTCCTTCAATTTCTTGTGACAACATTTTTAAGGCTAATACAACATTCGTTCCTCTAGTACTTTATATGTACCAGCGCTACCAACTGGTGCGAATTAGAAATACGATTTCAATTCCGCTGCTGAAACAAACTGCACTGAGCTTTTGGTTATTCTCACTCTTCTTTTGGATAATCGAAATATCACCGAGGAGTAGGCTTCCAGGCTTTCCAACTCCGAAAAAGCCCGTCTGATTCTTTCCGATCCAGTAATGTGTTCAAGGTACTTCGATAACAGATTGCGAGAATTATTAAAATTGCTTAAGACTGATATTTTTGGCGAATCCCAACTTTCTCACTATTGTTGAAGAATCTCGAGGGTCACCGCATTACCATGGTAGTTACGGTAGAGCTGGAAACAATTGATGAATGCGGACATCGATGCTTTAAATGTGTTTTGTGAAACCATCGATGAAACATCGCTGTTTCCGATGTTTTTGTAAAATCCTATAGAAGCTATATGCTATAGTCATCCGATTTCGACCAAACTTTGTAGAATTGTGTAAAAGTATTTAAAATAAGTGTAAGCCAATGATAAGGACGTTTTCATTAAAAACAAAAAAGTTTTTTTCACTAGAACTAGTTTTTCGACCGATCGTTCCTATGGCAGCTGCATGGTATAGTCATCCGATTTCGACCAAACTGAGTGAAATCATGGGAACGGATAGTAAACTAAGAAATACGTACTTTGGAGGCGTTTCCATCCGTCTGTCTGTTTCTATGCTATCCCCTCTGTCAGTTGTAAAGCTATCCTCACCAAACTTTGCACGAAGTCTTCTGAAAAATATACGCTGCACATTTGTCGGAACCGGCCGGATCGGATGACTATAGCATATAGCTGCCATATGAACGATCGGTTGAAAAACTAGTGAGAAAAACGTTTTTGTTTTTAATGAAAACGTCCTTATCATTGACATACACTTATTTTTTATACTTTTACACAATTCTACAAAGTTGGGTCGAAATCGGATGAGAGGTCTCTGCTCTTAAACTCCTTATTGAGCCCGTAATAACATCGGTTTGCTCCCATAGGAACGATCGGTCGAAAAACTAGTTCTAGTGAGAAAAACTTTTTTGTTTTTAATGAAAACGTCCTTTTTATTGGCATATTCTAATTTCATATACTTTAACATATTTCTACAAGGTTTTATCAAAATCGGATAACTATAGCATATAGCTGCAGTATGAATAATCGGTCGAAAAAGAAGTTCTAGTGAGAAAAACTTTTTGTTTTAAATGGGATCGCCTCCAAATTTCGCAATTAACAGTGTATTATGCTTTTCCATGATTTCACCAAGTTTAATCGAAATCAGATATCTTTTTAGTATAGATCCCCCAGAAAAGTAATGTCCAAAAAGTAGTCTTAGAAAAACTTTTTTGTTTTCAATGGAAGCTGCAAGGGTATACAAAACTTCGGCCGAGCCGAAGTTAACTCCCCTATTTTTAAAAGTGGAAATGCTTACAAAATTTTGGAAATGCTATTAGATTAAACTATGTTTAGCTATTTCTAGCAATTTTTAAGACAAAGTGCGAAATAACGCCTATTTAATTGGTTTGAAACCTTTGCTATATAACTACCCCTGAGTAAAAAGTCTCCAGTCTGGAAATCCGAAGAAGAATTACTCTTGCAAACCGATGTTATTACGGGTTCAATAAGGAGTTTAAGAGCAGAGACCTCTCTCGGAAAACGAAAATTGCGCTATACAAGTCGCTTATCATCCCAGTCCTGCTATACGGCGCAGAAGCATGGACAATGACAAAAGAGGATGAGGCGGCAATTGGCGTGTTCGAGAGAAAAGTTCTTCGGAGGATTTATGGACTTCTAAACGTTGGCGGCGAATTTCGCATCCGAATGAATCGCGAACTGTATGAGCTCTATGGGGACACTGACCTAGTCAAGCGCATAAAACAACAGCGTTTGCGCTGGATAGGACATGTTACCCGTATGGATGATAACGCTCCAGCAAAGCGTGTGTACAATCGGCATGCGATAGAGTTGGGAGGCACTCCCCCGCCTGGTCGACCAAAGCGGAGATGGCGTGATCAGGTGCAGGGAGACATTGCGAAACTGGGAGTGTCCTTCTGGTGGAATGTCGCTCGGGACAGAGGCGAGTGGCGGGCATTAGTGGCAGCGGCCGAGACCGTAAAACGGTTGTTATGGCCAAAGAAGAAGAAGAAGAAGTAAAAAGTCTCAGAAGTGAATTTCGGAGTGATAATTGTATAATTTAATGCATAATCATTAGAAATTGCTTTAGTTCAAGACTGATTTCGGTAGAGATTCATGCGATTTAGTACTTCACTTTATGCCTAAAAAGCATTGCCTGTACTAGATTCATGACCGAAAAGCAAGTAAGTGAAGCCATGTTTTTATTACCAACTTTTCAAATCAGCGCTAATTTAAGTAATGATTCGGTACAGAGCCACAGTAGTGAAATTGAAAGAGAAATTGACTATGAATTGTCGCAAAATATTTTTATTCATTATAATGAGCAAAAAACTCAAATATTGCTGATATGGACGAAGGCACTTAGTTCCGGTACATAATTCTCAGTACTGAGATAAGCATTTTTTGGCCTTTCAGCTCTCGTTGTACATAGATTCGGCTTCGGCTCGGACTCCAAACAAAAATAGAGATTGTGAATTCATTGCGGAACTCTGTCCTTTTTGAAGAATTTGTTTGTCTTAGCACCTTGAAAAGTAATTTTGGTAATTGTCAAGTATTAAAACCTCTGCTCAAAAAATTCCAAAATAATTCCTTGGATACACCGCAAATTATAAAGAATTATCATGCTAAAAATTCGGGGCGGTCATTCATGGTTTCTTTTAACATAAATGTTGAAGTTTGCAGATGCTCTACCGAAATTATGTGTGTGCTTTACTATACTAGTCAATTACCGTAATATTTTAAGTTATTGTTAGATTTTAGTCTCTTTTTTGAGCAAATCTATCAGCTCTTGGATCTCTTATTCTGGCGGTTTGCAGACCTAATTTAAAGTATTTTTATATTCGAAACCCATTATAAATTAATTTTTTACAAGTATCTGTTGGACTTCAGTCCGAAAACAACAGTTTTTAAGTTTTTATTTTTAGCTAATTATTTTATTTCTAGCAATTTTTTTGAAAATCTAGCAACTTTTGAACCTCATGTTCTGGCAACACTAATCTTAGCTCTGGAGCTCCTTCGACCTCGCAGACTGAAATAAATAGTCCAGTAGACTTAATTTGATATGATTGTGTAATTAAATAACTCGTCCAAATTGTAAATATTATAATGAAAAGTTCAATAATCCTGCCAAGCCAATGTTATTTGTACAAAGCTGTATCTATAACATTAAGAAGACCCCCTCAGCGCTATAATGTCAGCAAAAAATATTAGACAAAATACAAAACAATTGAGAAATTAAAATAAATTAAAATATCGAAAACACGTTTGCGGAATTTAAAAAAAAAAAACAAGAAAAACGGGAAAAAGGTAAAAAATGTATTTTTTATCGTACATAACCAAACAAGAAAGAAAATCGGTCAGGCCCGACTAAAACATACTCTGTACCTGTGAAGTGCTGCACATCACCGTTGCGACCGGTGATGCCTATAAATGTCTGTTTTCCTTATAACTCGACAACCGTTCATGCGATCTTTACCAACCCTTTGCCGGGTCGATTAATAATCTTGATTTCAAAATATGTCCAGAAGGTTCAAACCTTCTATAAAAGGAAAGAAAAATTAACTTAATCTGCCTGCAAGTATAGAAAGTTTTTGTCCCATAGACGTCAAACCTCTATCTCTTACCATCTCTGAGATCTGTGCGTTCATATGGAGAGACAGACGGACAGACTGACATGGCTATATCGACTCGGCTGTTGATGCTGATCAAAAATTTATATACTTTGTAGGGTCGGAAATCCTTCCTTCTGGCTGTTACTACTTACTTTTGCGCAAACTTATAATACTTTGTGCACCTCTGGTACAGAGTATAAAAAATACCGGAAACAAGTTTACAAAAGCGGCGGAGCATATGTCAGTGGCAAGAAATGCCGAATTGTTTATTAATACCGCCCATCCAGACCAATAATTTTTTCGAATTTTTTAATCAAGGAGTGTATTGCCCAAAGACTCCACTGATATTTTCGTGCTAATCTTGTTTGACTGTTACGAGCAGAGAAAAGTGCTTTTAAATGGAATATTCTTGGCGGAGTTTGCGGCTTTTTATGAATATTGGGGGTCTTCTGGCCGGAGTGGCTCAGCGGTTAGTGTGCGCGACTGCTGAGCATGAGGTCGTGGGTTCGATCCCGCCTCGGAACATCTAATGAAAAAGTTTTTTTCTTTGAATAAAACTTTACACCCGGCCACACCTCTTGCTGTTGGCGCCAGCAATGCAGTAATTAGCCATGAAAAGCCTCTCAAAAACTGCCGTTCGGATTCGGCGTTAAACTGTAGGTCCCTTTCTCTTGTGCTGAAATTAGAAGCGCACAAGCCAAGAGATTGAGAGAGGCTCGGCTTTGGCCCCTCGGGGCTGTTGTCATCTTGACAAGCCGATTTTACTTACTTTTACTGGCTTAGACGGCAGAAATTGAACTGTTTTTTTTATTTTTTTTAAATCGTGGAAAGAAAACGCGAAAAGTTTTTTAAATTCTGTTTTTATACCCGTTACTCGTAGAGTAAAAAGGGTATACTAAAGTCGTGCAAATGAATGTAACAGGCAGAAGGAAGCATCTCCGACCCCATAAAGTATATATATTCTTGATCAGCATCAACAGCCGTGTCGATATAGCCATTTCCGTCTGCCCGGCTGTCTGTAGGAACACCTAGATCTCGGAGACTAGAAGAGCTAGAGCCACCAAATTTTGTATTTAGACTCCTATTGTCCCTACGCAGATCAAGTTTATTTCAAATTTTTGACACGCCCTCTCCCGCCCCACAACTAAAAATGTTGAATAACTCCTACAATTTTGAAGATATCTACAATCTCTGAAAGTTTCATTAAGATCGAATAAAAATGGGTTATAAAAGATATAAAAAACGTTGCATACGTTTTGGCGCCTTATGCGCCATTTGCTTACATAATGTTGAAATGTTCTTATTAATGTTAATGCTCTGTTAACTAACATAAGGGAAGGCTTTACAACATTAATATCCCTGAGTAACGGGTTTATCGAAGTCGGGCATGACCGACTTTAACTTACGCTCTCGTTTGTATTTGGTAGGGGAAATTATTGAAAAAAATACAAAATTTAAAAATTGTAAATTTATGGTGCGGTTAAGAAGTACTCGGCCTTCAAAGAAGTGTCTTCAAAAAATCATATGTCCAATGTTCGCACGATTGCGAGAGTATACTGCACAATTCCTTGTTGAGTTTTATAATTATTATTGCCGCATTCCATACGGGTTCTTTGTCAACGCTCCCGTGGAACTGCTTGTGGCCCTAACTAAAGCTTACAACACAATGCTTAATGGGAGTGATTTGAAAAAATGCTGTTCAGCTACTATTGTATTCCCAATATACAAAAACGGTGATATGTGTCTGCCCTAAAACTACCGTGGTATATCTTTTATCAATTGCATTTCAAAAATACTTATGAGCATGATCAATTGCAGGCTGATCAAGTGGGTAAACCTAAATAATGTTATGAACGAGTATCAGGCCGGATTCAGATTCCACCGTAGATAACGTCTATAACCTAACAGCAATTATACTTCTAAAACTGCAGGAAACTAAAAAAGTATACGGATGTTTCATCGATTTCAAAGCGGCTTTTGATAAGGTCCCTAGAAATTTACTTTGGTACAAGCTGAATGCAACGGGTGTCTCGACAAAGATAATAAACCTCCTAGAATGGCTATATGAACAAACTGAATCTGCTGTTTGGTCAGACTATTTAAAGACTGAAGTGGGGGTTCGACAAGAATGCGTATTATCTCCGATGCATTTTGCTTTATTTTTGGATGATTTGCACGACTCATTGGAAGGAGGACTTTATATTGGAGATATAAAATATTTATATTGGAACGCATTTTAATGTATGCAGACGACATCGTCATTTTAGCGGATAATATAAGCGTACTTCAAGGCATGATCAATCGGCTAGAGGTGACTTGCACCATGTGGGGCATGGAGGTTAATCTATCAAAAGCCGAAATTATGGTCTTCAGGAAAGGTGGTAGATTGGCAGCGACGGAGAGGTGGACATATAAAGGAGAACATAGAAATTTCACCCGAATTCGCTTACCTAGAAGTTATATTCACTTCCACAGTGTCCTTTAAAAAACATGTAATGAGCCGCAACAATAAAGCCAAAACCAGTATGAATGTGACATGGAACCATTTTCTTGTCAAACGCCCAATTCTGAAGGAGTTGAGAATGCTATATCTCGGTAGGCAGCTCCTCACTGGTGAGGAGGTGGTCAACATACTAGATGACAGAAGCGACAACTTGTGGGAGAACCTAGTCAACTATTTGAGGAGCTCACTGACTTTTCGGACGGAAATTCTGGAGACACTTACCGGCACTTGAGTCTGTGCATTGCACTGAGGTACGATCAGGTATCTGGAGACGACCCGGGCAGCCTGGTGTAAGGAATGTGCCGAAAAGAAACTGCACACTTTATTTCTAGTATAACTTTCAGGTTTCTTATGATTTCAATTTTTTTTTTTTTTTGTATTTTAGGGAATAACATTAACTTTAAATTTACATTACGAAAACTAAAAAAAAATTTAGCCTCTAATTTTTGATCGAATTTTTTGTTTAACCCCTCTCATCAGGTTCTGCACACCCTCTTCGGTAACCCTGCCGGCTGCACGCATCCAGTTTTTTTTAATGTCCTTCATGTTTTCGGAGAGACTACCGTTCTTTATCAAGTTGCGCTTTACAATGGCCCAATATCTCTCAATCGGGCGAAGCTCTGGGCAATTTGGTGGGTTCTCCTCTTTTGACACAAATTTGATGTTTTTAGTGTCAAGTAACGACAATGTTGAACGGGCATAGTGCGCTGACGCTAGATCAGGCCAAAATATTGTGGACACATTGTGTTTTTGATAAAAAGGTATCAGACGTTTTTTTAAACACTCTTTCTGATAAACGTCAGCGTTTATTGTGCCCTTTGTGAAAAATGGGCTGGTTTTTAAGCCACAGGTGCAAATGGCCTGCCATATCAGCACTTTCTCTCCAAATTTATCCACTTGAATTTTGGACACTGAGTCGTCAACTGTTCCACCTTTAGTTTTTGTATAAAATTGGGGGCCTGGTAAAGTTTTTTGAGTCCAATTTTACGTATGTTTCGTCGTCCATAATAATGCATTTCACTGCATCAGTGAGCAAGCGATCATAGAGCTTACGCACTCTCGTTTTGCCGACTTCTACTTGGCGGAGACTTTTTTTTGGGAACTTTTTGTTTTTTGTATGTCTTTAGTTATGCCGTTGCTTAATTCGTTGAACCATACTTGTACAAGTACGGGCTTTCTTTGCCAAATCTCGAGCAGACATCGTGGGATCTTTGTGAAGTAAGGCTAAATACCTATAGCTTGTACAATGTTACATCCTGTGGACCTTTTTTTTCACAGTTGTCGGCAGAACGCAAAGCCTCTTTCTTCTGTTTGTCTCTTGCGAACCATTCTTGGATTAAAAATTTGTTTTTTATCACAATTTACTCTAACTTTGTACCGTTTTGCTAATTTTCGGTACGATCACATCAAGCTATTCTTGTACAGTATCATCCTGTGGACAATTTTTCTTCGCTGAACTTGTCTTCAATTCGAGATAATGTTTTTACACTATTTCCGTAATGTGTACACGTTTTGCTAATTTTCGGTACGACACAACTACAAAAACTGTGCAGAATTTTTAGCGAACTTGCTCTTCACGTTATGTGTCAACGTGCATCGCGGCTTGATCGAAAGCTCCCACTGAGAGCTTTTGACGTTTGAAAGTGTGCAGTTTCTTTTCGGCACATTCCTTAGTAGTTCAGTGTAGTGTAAGACGAACTGCTTATGGCCGACAGACGGATTGAGATATCCATGTCGGTCACATAAAGATTGTACACATATTATTGTCTATTTGCTGGAACCTAATTATAAATAATTTATACAACTTCTACATATTATATTTCTTAAACAATAAATAAACATTATTTTTATATTTATTATTATGCCTAAGTTTTATTTATTACCTAAAAATTATCATCATTGTGTGAAAAGAAAAAAAATCAATAAATAATCATTGAAGAGTAAGTTTTATTTTAAAATTAATAATGATCACGGGCCCTGCTTGTTAGATTTTTTGAAATTATCTTGTGTTATAATTGTGATGTGCTTAATTTGTTTTATATTAAAATGACGCGTGTTTAATTGACGTGTTGAAATTGTTTTGTACACTATTTTAGAGAACTGTGCTTTGCAACCTTTCGAACAAGGGCATACAGAATGTATTAAAGGCAAACAAAAGTGTTCCCAGGTGCACAAATTTCTTGAAGTTGACTTCTTTCAAAAATATTTTTCATGCTTTTCCAGGCAAGACCTATCCCACCTAGCGAACCATTTTTGACATTTGACTAATGCTGCACATTAGTTCTGCCAAAAATTTCTTAATTTACCTTTGCCTGGTGCACATTTCCACGAAGCGGCACAGCAGTTTTGCCGAGTGGAATTTATTTTGGCCACAACCCCCCTCCGTGCACAAGTTCTGCAGTTTTATCTGCTCAAAAATTTGTCACAGCAAATAAAAAGTTTTGGCTTTTTCGCCTTGGCGCCCGTCCTCGTCCTCATCTCTCCTTCTTGTTTTATTATTTGTGTTTTTAATCCGCCAAGCAAGAAATAAAGATAAAAACTTAAGCCAAAATAAGTTTCTATAAAAGTGTGCAAAAAACGGGTGAAAAGGGGGAAGACATGAGATTTGAAGTGCAGCAAAACTGCAGCCATAATAAAATAAGAGAAAAGCAATTAAAAAGCAGCTGTTGGTGATTTGCTGGATTAGGGCGACACTCACACAGGGCCGAGGCAACAATGTCGCGATAACCTTGCGCTAGGGACGAAACGGTGTAAAAAACTTACAAGTGGCAAGAACTGGGGGGCAAAAGCATAACGCTGCCAAAATGGCACAGCTTAAAATGTTAGTCAATTACGCCATTATGTAATTGCTTGGACACGGTTTTGCTTGGTTAGGTAGTTGTGGATGACTTCGATCATTGGTACAACAACTTTAAGTTGGATATACGTTTTCTATTTGCCAAAGCATTTCTAACGATCTTAGGACTAAGTTGGCGGTTGACGTGCATCGTGTTGCCACTCATGTAGCTCAGGTGCACTTGGAACACTAAGCCAACAAACACTTCAATATTTATCAGGCTGCTAACTAAGCGAACGGTTTTGGGAAAATGTCGTCGTCAACGTTGGCAAAATTTTGTGGTCTACGGAAACTTTGCCGCATACACCCGTACATCGTTTTTGCATTCATGGTGCACATGTTCGGCTCTGGCTTTATACGAAGTTTTGCCCATTGCACGTCACATTAAAAGTAGTTCACACAAATAAATTGTGTGTGCGACAGAGAGAAAAGTGAGTGAACGCTAAACCACGAAAATCCCCGACCCGCCCCTGTCGGCCTCGCCTTATCACTGATAAAGTTTTTGTTTTTGCTCGGGTGGTAAAATTATAATATAATTTCAACTCTGAGTGGTACACTCATGCAAATAACTTAAATTAAAGTTTTTGTTCCTGCAGGGCACTCACACACACACACACACACACACATAGTTGTGCAGACAAAAACCGCCATCTTGTTTTAGTTTTATGGAGGAGTTGAATGCACTCACAAAGGCAAACATCACATTGTTGGACTTAAAGCATCGTAATTTTAATATTTCATGACTCAACATATCTACATACACTTTTAACAAATGAGGCACAGCTCAAATTTTTTCTCATTTGTGAACTGATTTGTTAAAGCTGTTCAACATTCATATTCAAGGGCGAACCTAGATTTCCAAAATGGTAGGGGCGGCATCGCCTGAAAGCTCCTTAAAGAAATTAAACAAAGATGAATTGAAAAATAGGGTTTTTATTTAGCGTATTAGAGTTGAGTTACAAGTAACTGCGCTGTTGTCGAGTGCCCCGACACCAAAATACCATGTACACTAGATTTGGTGTACTTTCAGACTCTACTGAGACAATCCGTAAAGAAATGGAAAGCAGAAGTAGCTATCATGTATTTGAATTCGCTTGAGACGCTAGAAATAATTATCTATTTTGTGTCATTTTGTTGTACTGCGTTACGCATCTTGTGGTTCCATGGTTTTGCCTCTTACACCACATGTAAAGGGAGCAAATTTCTATTACCTTGATTCTACACAAAAATATATCATGGAAAAAGTCCTTCAATGTTTGCAATACCGATTTCCTTTAATAAGTAAATGCTTGAACGCTAAATGTGATTGTCAATTATTTGAAATAATGCATAATAACTTATTTGAGCTCACTAAAGAAAATTTCTTATTTTTCAGTCCTAAAGTCGGTTTAAAAATGCGATAAACAAATTCACATTTTTCTAAGCATTTCCAATGGTTCGGGAGGTCGCCGGCCGGATGGAGAATGTCGACCAATTCCTGACTGCCGCCGCCGCCTGTCATACCAGCTCCCATACCAGATTTTATATGGCATGTCATCAAATCCGGAAGCTGGTGCCGGGCGGTCGATAAAAGTAACTAGCCAAATGGCTAACTGTTTGGGCACGCCATATGGCAGGCGGTATAGACCATGCATCGGCCAGAAGAATGAAATATGAAAGATTGATTGTTTTCTTAATTTCATTAATGTTTGTAGAGTTTTTTAGAGTAACGCGCTACATAACTACTCCTTCTTTTGAATGTGTATTGTTTGTGCTGAATTTAATTTGTATTTTTTTATTCCCCGTTCCCATTAAAAATGGGAAAGGGAATCATGAAGTTGTGCAAAAGTATGTAACAGGTAGAAGGAAGCATTTCCGACCCTATAAAGTATATATATATTTTTGATCGGCATCAACAGCCGAGCCGATTCAGCCTTATGAACGCGTCAATCTCAAAAACTATAAGAAATAGAGCCACAATTTTTTGCATGTAGATAGTTGTATACCAGATCCAAATCGAGCTTGTTTCAGATTTGGAAAATTTTCCCCCACCCCCATTCAAGTGAAAAAACTTTCAGAGTGGATGTGTATGTAAATGAAAACACACGAAATCAAGGGAACAGGGTATTTTGGCACTCGACTACAACTCCTTTAATTTTTTTTTTTTTTTTTTTAATTTCGATAAGCATACTTCTACTGGATTTAGTCAAATGCTTTAGCTCTACGCCACTTCTGCTATGTTCATAAACCGAACCAAATGTGCTATTAACAGTGAATGTGCTAGCCAAAGGGTGCCCCAAAATCGGCTGGCGGACGGCTGATATTTCATGTACAGCAGTGGCGTAGCGAGGGGGCACGGACCGCCCCGGGCGGCAGATTTTAGGGGGCGGCAAATTTGAGGGTCGGCAATGTGTATTGATATTTGCTTAAATAAATATTTTTGTATATTTTTCACATCAATGTTTAGCGACACACTGGAAAAATTGTTCTCTCAAGCACCAAACAAGCCAAGTATTACAAGTATTAAGGTATTAAGTCATCGATAACCAAGAAGTCCAAGTGGTCGAATCACTTATAGATTTTATTAAAAGCTCTGATAAATCCGCTGAAGGAAACTCAAAAATGATTTTGGACAAGCAAGAAACTGATAACTTTATTAACGAATTAAAGAAATAAATCCATAAGCCGATTTTGGGCCATGCTCAAACCATTCTTTAAGGCCCTATTCTCTTTCAGCAAAAAATTTTTTTCGACTTTTTTTTTGCATTTTTTTTATAGCTTGGATATTCAAAAATATCCCCCAAAAGGATTTTCGAAAACTCGAATTAGTTTAGGAGATATAGTCCTTTTAGTGACCCAATGTGACCTAAGTTCCCAAGCAACTGCAAACTTAAAGCGCGTTTATCTCGAAACCACGTTTTTCGAGCAGGCGGCCACGATTCCGCCAGTTCTACTGAACCGATTTGGATGAAACAAAGTTTAATCGACGTAGAATTGTCACCATTCTGGCCCGTAGTAAAATAAAAATTTTTTTACTATTTTTTTTTACACTAAACTACAAAAAAATGAATCCAAATTCGATTTGTCAATTTCAAGTGGCCGCCATTTTGTCAAAAAAATCGCAAAATTTTTATTTTACACGGGCCAGAATGGTGACAATTCTACGTCGATTAAACTTTGTTTCATCCAAATCGGTTCAGTAGAACTTGCGGAATCGTGGCCGCCAGCACCATGCCTTTATTTTTGAGGGCCAACTTTGACGGTGCCATCATCTATGGACAGCCCCTATATCGCGGCGAAAAAAAATTTTTTTATTTTCTTTCATTCATTACTAATTCAATAAAAAAAAACAAAATTCAAATATCTTTTTACGTTTTCAAATGAGAATTTTTTCAAAAAAGGTCAAAAAACAGCAAGCTGAAGGAGAATAGGGCCTTAAACCTGGCCTGTTTGCACGCCACGTCTGTTGAGGCAGGTGCAGTAGCTTTTTGCGGTACAACTTCTGGAAAAAGTTAAAAAAGGGTACAAAATACGCGACGGAGCGCGAGAGCTGAGGCCGTTGTTCTGACTCGAAATCACTAAATAAAAACATATTGGCCACTCTGGAAAAATTAGCCGATTTGGATGAAAGCTTAAGCACCAAAAAAGACACTTTAGTCATTGCAGTCATTTTCCTTTCCTAGTTTCTTAGGCCATGGCACCCTGTGCTGGTAGAAGTAGATGCCCAAAAGTATCTGCAAACAAAGGGTGTTTGTGTGCTCAGGAAATAAGAGCTCTGGAGACGGCATTAATAGAAAAAAATAGGGGAAAGTTAACTTCGGCTCGGCCGAAGTTTTGTATACCCTTGCAGCTTCCATTAATAACAAAAAAGTTTTTCTAAGACTACTTTTTGGACATAACTTTTCTATGGGATTTATACTATAAAGATGTCTGATTTCTATTAAACTTGGTGAAATCATGAAGAGGCATAATACACTGTTAATTGCGAAATTTGGAGGCGATGTCATTTAAGACAAAAAGTTTTTCTAACTTGAACTTCTTTTTCGACCGATCATTCATACTGCAGCTATATGCTATAGTCATCCGATTTTGACCAATCTTTGTAGAAATGTGTCCAAAGTAAATAAAATAAGTGTATGCCAATGATAAGGACGTTTTCATTAAAAAAAAAAAAAGTTTTTCTTACTAGAACTAGTTTTTCGACCGATCGTTCCTATGGGAGCTATATGCTATAGTCATCCGATTTCGACCAATCTTTGTAGAATTGTGTAAAAGTGTATAGATTAAGTGTATGCCAATGATAAGGACGTTTCCACTAAAAACAAAAAAGTTTTTCTCACTAGAACTAGTTTCTCGACCGATCGTTCCTATGGCAGCTATATGCTATAGTCATCCGATTTCGACCAAACTTAGTGAAATCATGGGAAAGGATAGTAAACTAAGAAATACGTACTTTGGAGGCGTTTCCATTAAAAACAAAAAAGTTTTTCTCTTTAAGACTTGTTTTTCAACCGATCGTTCCTATGGCAGCTATATGCTATAGTCATCCGATCCGGCCGGTTCCGACAAATGTGCAGCGTATTTGTACCAAAAGACTTTGTGCAAAGTTTGGTGAGGATAGCTTTAAAACTGACGGAGGAGATAGCATAGAAACAGACGGACAGACGGACAAGGCTAAATCAACTCAGCTCGTCGTGCTGATCAAGAATATATATACTTTATGTGGTCGGAGATGCTTCCTTCTATGCGTTACAAACATCCGGACAATTTTATAATACCCTCTGCAAGGGTATAAAAAATTGGGGAAAGTTAACTTCGGCTCGGCCGAAGAATCGTGTGTTAGCATATAAAACAAATACATGTCGATTTGGTTGACATTTCCATTAAAAACAAAAAAGTTGTTCTCCCTAAGACTACTTTCCAGCCTCTACTTTTCTATGACAGCTATACTATATAGAAGTCCGATTTCGACCAAATTTAGTGGAATCATGGAAAAGCATAGTAAACTAAGAAATACGAAGTTTGGAGGCGTTTCAATAGAAAACAAAAAGTTTTTCTCAGCAGCGTATTTATACCAAAAGACTTCGTGCCAAGTTTGGTGAGGATAGCTTTAAAACTTACGGAGAAGATAGCATAGAAACAGACGGACAGAATGACAGACGGAAAGACGCACAGGGCTGAATCAATTCAGCTCGTCGTGCTGATCAAGAATATATATACTTTATGTGGTCGGAGATGCTTCCTTCTATGCGTTACAAACATCCGGACAATTTTATAATACCCTCTGCAAGGGTATAACAAGAGGGAAATTGCCCTTTCCCCTTCTGTTTTGCAAGACTCGGACGACACCAATTGGCTTAGTTTAGTGAAGTCAGCAGGCAACATACAAGATATTCGTTCGTTGTCTAAATTAATATTGATGCTAAGAATTTTTCTCACGATTGCTATTAGCAATGCAGCTGGCATGGTAAAAAGACCTTTTCGAAAATAAATTAATAAAACAAGAAAGAAAGTCGGTCAAGCCCGACTATAACATACTCTGTACCTGTGAAGTGCTGCCCATCACCGTTGCGACCGGTGCTGCCCATAATTGTTTGTTTTCATTATAACTCGACAACCGTTCATCCGATCTCTACCATTCATTTGACGGAGCGATTATTAATCCTAATTACTAAATGTCTCCTTCCATCTATAAAACTGTGGGAGATATGACGTTTTTTCCAATTTGCGGGGGCGGGAGGGGGCGTGGCAAAAATTGAAAATGAACTTGATCTGCCTGCAAGTTTAAGAAGCATAAGTCCCATACATGTCAAACCTCTATCTCTTACCATCTCTGAGATCTGTGCGTTCATACGGACAGACAGACGGACATGGCTTTTGCACAAACATATTATACTCTATGTACCTTTGGTACAGAGTATAAAAAAATTATCTGAAATCGACCATGAGCACATTCAGGCTAACAAATCTAGGTATTTTATCAATTGAGCAAGAAGTAAGTGAATCCTTAGATAGTGATTCCATTATCAAGGAATTTTCAATGCTCAAAATAAGAAAAATAAAATTTGAACTCAACAAAACGAAGTTTAACGGAAATATAATTGGAAAATAATTTGGAAATTATTGGAATATTGTTTTGACTTTTTTGGGGGGGGGAGGGGGGGGGGGGGGGGGGGCGTCACTTCGACTCCCGCCCCGGGCGGCAGATCCTCAGGCTACGCCACTGATGTACAGCCTCTGTTAGTAGTGGCCGGTTGTGATGCAGTGCGTAGGGTACAGCTGCTGTGCTATATTTTATTTTAAGTACCTATACGAGTACATACGGATGACATGCTTCCCAACTATATGATTGATTGCTGCTCAATAGCGAATCTTTGGAAAATTACAGCCTGTTTAAGACGAAAATACATATTTATTTTTATGGGAGGACAACTACAAGGTGGGCCAAAAGAAGTCACCCGGGCCAAAAGAAGTCACCCTATTGGAAGATGCTCTTATTTTTACAAATAGCCGCCAAAGTCAGATCTGTTTTGATATTTGTGGACTAAACAGATGTAGAATATATATAATATTTAACTCTTTATATTTTGGCGGCTATTTGTAAAAATAAGAGCATCTTCCAATAGGGTGACTTCTTTTGGCGCGGTGACTTCTTTTGGTCCACCTTGTAGATTCGTACTATTAATTTTTATAGGAACTATCAAAAAGCTACTTGATTCAAAATAGAATTTGTGAAAAAGAAAGGCAGCAGTAAACAAATAACATTTAGGGAGCGCTTGGTTTTTATAGTCTGTACGAATGGTACTTAAAGTATATTAAGTTTGCGCTGACTTTAAGTCCCATTTTAAAAATGGTTTCCATAGTATATATTCCAGCAAAATGGCTTCACCAAATATTCCTTTTTTATACTCTATACCAGAGGTACACAAATATTCTTCATCAGCATCTACAACCGAGTCGATCTAGGGTTGTACGTCTCTCCGTCTGTCTGTCAGTATGAACAAACAGATCTCAGAGATGGTAAGAGAAAGAGGTTTGACATGCATGTGACAAAGGCTTCTTACACGTTCAGGCAGATCAAGTTTATTTTCAATTTTTGCCACGCCCCCTCCCTAAAAAAAAAGTAATTTCTCCTACAGTTTTATAGATATAAGCTTCGTTTTTTCTGGACATTTTTAGTAATCAGGATTATTTATCGATCCGCCAAAGGAATGGTAAAGATCGGATGAACGGTTGTCGAGTAATATGGAAAACAAACAATTATGGGCAGCACCGGTCGCAAGGGTGATAAGCAGCACTTCAAAGGTACAGAGTATGTTATAGTCGGGCTTGACCGACTTTATTTCTTGTTTTTAAATGCTCCCACACAATTCTACAAGTTTTAGTCAAAATTGGATTTCCTTAGCATATAGCTCCCTTAGGAACGATCGGTCGAAAAAATAGTTCTTGTGAGAAAACTTTTTTGTTTTCAATAAAAACGTCTCTTACGTTGGCTTATATTTATTTTATATACTTTTAAACAATTCTACAAAGTTTTGTCTAAATCGGACTATAGCTGCAGTATAAATGATCGGTCGAAAAAGAAGTTCTAGTGTGATAAACTTTTTTGTTTTAAATGGAATCGCCTTCTAAAATGTACATGTTAGTCTGTTATGCTTTTCCAAGATTCAACTTAATTTGGTCGATGTCGGACATCTGTATAGTATAGCCCCCAAAGAAAAGTAAAAGTAAGTTTTGTATACCCTCGCAGTTTGTTTTTCTAAATAAGACTACTTTTTGTTCCTTATTTTTCTATGGGAACAATATTTAATGATGTCACATATTTTAGCATTTCCATATATATAAAGAACCGCTGGCTCGAAATTGATTTTATACCCATGGTTTCTTGCGAAAAGTTTCTTAGAATTTACTGTAGATTGCGTTTTTGCTATACTCCGCGTCGATTTTTTCGGGCCAAACAAATTGACCCGCTCTACTGTTTAGCAATGCCTAAAAGTTGGAAACTTCCTATAATGCGCTGCCGTCGGCGACTAAAAATTATGACTTCAAATAGGTGATTATTAAACAAATGCATTTTGCACTCTTCAATGGTAATAAATTATGATAAATTTGGTGTGTGTCACGCGTATCACGCCAACTTTTTAGAAGTTTTCCAATCCTTTTAAAACTTGTTCAAGCTTTCTTTTATGCCTCGTTTAATTAGAAACTGCCTTGTAACAATTGTCAGCAGTTGCCATTAACGCTTCATACGAAAAGCAATTATGACACTGACGCCATAAAAGACCCTCTAGGGTGCATTTAAACTATTTTGCAAACAGGCCTCGCCGAGCCATCGGCGGCCTGCCACGGACAGCATCAATTGCGCAAAGTTTCAGACCACCAAGCAACAACGAGGAGCAACCGCAACAGCAACACGCCAGGGCAGCAAAAAATTATGGCCATACTTTTATTTTTGGCGGCATCCAGCACGACAATGCCGAACCCGATAAGAGAGCCGGCCACTATAACATTCTTGAAATGCAGCCCGGCAATATGGGCCATAAAGTTGAGCCATCACCAGGAACAGAGTTTTGTGCAAAAGTTTTCCGACCAGCTTGTGCTTTTAAGTAGAAGAAACGTTGGGCTATCAGTTGGCCAGAAACTTTACTGCTTACGTTCGTCATATTTACGCGTGAGTTGCACTGCCAAGACAGCCGCTTTCCTATCGCCTGGGCAGACCGAAACAGGACTGCGGTTCCTGTCAGCTGCAGCCAGACCCCGACCACTTGAGACAGTTTGCAAATTGTCCAGCAAGCCCCGTTCCACATTGAAACAACTGACTGATAAATGTCGCTGCTGAGGCAACATTTCCTTATTTCCTGCCCGCCTGCGCGCCAAAGGAAACTTTTAGACCGAAAGGAAACCCAGAAGCAGCAGAAACTGCAGCAGCGGAAGCATTCTGGGAGCCTTTTTTTGCAAGTCATAGAAATTTACAAGCCCCAGTGACAAGGACGTTTACTTTATGGACGCTCAGCGGCTGTTGTGCTGGCATTTTAGCTGTTTTCTATAAATTCACGACCAATTGCTGGAAACATAAAATGTATTTCCAAATGGCAAACAGAAAATGCTCGTGCAATATAAATACATACAGAGGTACATATTAATACTAAGGTACATGTCCAATTAGTTACAAATAGACGTTAATTGGTTCAAGGTTAATAAATGAAAGCTCGAAAGGCTTCAAATTATTGTTGAGTTTTAATACACTTGCAAAGGAGGATATAACGTTGGTCTGATGTTTGTAGCGCTTAGTAGGAGACATAGCTTACCACATAAAGTATATATATTCTCGATAAACAAAGCGCAATCCGTCCGCCTTTCAGAGAGTTCTTCTTCTTCTTCGGCCTTCTTCGGCACGGACGATGCGATCACCTTTCGCTACTCGCCTTTGCTGCCACCAGGGGGGCACATCAAGCTTCGAAATTTCTTTCCCCACGTGGTCATTCCAGTTGAATACATTTTTTTTCTGGAGCTTCTTCATCCATACGAGTATCATGTCTAATACAGCGCAGCCGCTGTTGTTTTATGCGTTTGACTGGATCAGTGTCCCCATAGAGCTCATACAGTTCGTGGTTCATACGTGTGCGGAACTCATCGCCAACTTTTAGAGGTCCATAGATCCTTTGAAGGAT
This sequence comes from Lordiphosa collinella, assembly GCA_018904265.1. Taxonomy (NCBI): domain Eukaryota; kingdom Metazoa; phylum Arthropoda; class Insecta; order Diptera; family Drosophilidae; genus Lordiphosa; species Lordiphosa collinella. The sequence goes on along the minus strand of JAEIFV010000970.1, from coordinate 31,209 downwards.
TTATCTCTCGAACACGCCGATCACCGCCTCATCCGCTGCTGTTATTGTCAATGCCAGTGCGCCGTATTTTAGGACTGGGATGACTTGTATACGGGAATTTTCGTTTTTTCAAGCGAGGGTCTGTAATTGAACTCCCTACTGAGCCGGTAGCAACATCGGCTTGCAAGAGAGATTCTTCTTCGGACATCTAGACAGATGTTTTGGTCGCTGGTCATCATCGTTCCGAGGTATACGTAAGTTCTCTGCGCATTGATAAAAGATTCTTCGTCTTATACTTATTCACCGCTAAACCCATATTTGATTGCATCTCTATCTCTGAAAACGTCCTGCTTACTTCCCGTTTACCAGCAGATCAAATCGGCATATGCAAGTAGCATTATATCTATGAAAAATATGGTGCCCGATATGTTAGCATCCAGGCACTGGCGCAGCAGATTAAAGAAATTACACGACAAGTTGTCACCCTGCCTTAAACCTTTTTTGGTATCAAATGGCTCGGATGGCACTTTCCTATTTTGACGGAGCTTTGGGTGCATCTCAACGTCATCATGCAAATTTGAACGTACTTTGCTGGTGTATATCAGCTTCAAAGGACTTTGACCTTATCCTAGTGTCAAAGGCGGCCTTATAATCAACAAAAAGATAGTGGGTGTTGGTATCTGTCTCATGGGTTTTCTCCAGTAATTGTCGCAAATTAAATATCTGGTCAGTGGTGGACTTACCAGACGTGGACTTAGACGTTCACATAAAATGCACGACAGAACCTCCTTTCCTCTAAGTTCTTTTTCCTTCAGAAGGCTTCTCCTCTTTTCTTTTCTCCTGGTATCGCAACTTAAGAGCTCGCGTTGCTCCCGACTGTAGAGTCCTCCTGCAGTAGTGCGGCGGCACTCATCATCGTACAATGACTGTTTTCTGGGGTGCTCGGCGTATCCGAGAATCTCTTTGGTAGCCGTACCCAAGAAATGTGCAATTTGTTTCCACTGCACGCTTAAACCAGAAGGGAATGGTGATTTACCTGAGCAGTTGGGTGAGTTTTGCTGTGTAGGCTTCGGAGGTCTGTTATAATTGCAGCATCTTGGTTATCAGCTGTCGACGTGTATTAGAACGTGCGGCATGTGCCTCACTGAGCCGCGTGCGTACTTTGGCTGCAACAGATAGTGGTCAGAGTCCAGAATACTGGATGAATGACTTCCGTCTAACACAACATGATCAATCAGGTTTTGCGTTGATTGTTCAGAGGACTTCCAGGTCGCCTCGTGGATGTCACGATGTTCAAATCTGTTACTACTAACAACCATGTTCCGGACGGAAGCGAAAACTATTAGCCTCTCTCCATGGTGTGAAATAGCTTGTCAATAAAGGCGGCCTTTGAACACCCAACAGGGCCAAGTGTGCCGAGGCTCCGTCCTCAAATCTCTTGGCTTGTGGGCTTCTAATTTTCGCACAAGAGAAAGGGACCTACTGAATAACGCCGAATCTGAACGGCAGTTTGAGAAGCTTTTGCATGGCTAATTACTACAAAGCTGGCGCCAACAGCAGTAAGGGGTGACCGGGTGAGTAAGTTTATTCAAAGGAAAAACTTTTCATTAGATGATCCGAGGCGGGATCGAACCCACGACCTCTCTCCATTACTGGCGGTTTATTCGTGAAGGCAAAATTGGCCGACGCGACGGTCGGCCTAAAAACTCGTTCTCTCCCTATTTTCGCATTAAAATCGCCAATCACGAATCGCCACGCTCATAGAATTCGTCCTTTGTAGAGGCGTCCATGTCTTCTGTTGGGGCGTGCGCACAGAAAAGATTAATAATAAACAAGAAAGAAAGTCGGTCATGCCCGACTATAATATATTCAGTACCTGTGATGTGCTGCCCATCACCGTTGCGACCGGTGCTGCTCATTAATGTTTGTTTTCCTAATAACTCGACAACGGTTCATCCGATCTATACCATTCCTTTGCCGGATCGATAAATAATCCTGATTACTAAATATGTCCAGAAGGAACGAACCTTCTATCTATAAAACTGTGGGAGTTATGACGTTTTTTCCAATTTGCGGGGCCGGGATGGGGCGTGGCAAAAATTGTACCTGTCAAAGTTTGTGTTCAGCACTTCACGTGCTGCCCATTGTCGTAGCGGTCGGTGCTGCCCATAAAATACTCGATCACTCGATCTATACCATTCTTTTGGCGGATCCATAAATAATAATGATTACTAAATATGTTCAGAAGGTGCGAACCTTCTATATATAAAACTGTGGGAGAAATTATGTTTTTTCCAATTTGCGGGGCGGAAATTAAAAATAAACTTGATCGGCTGCAAGTATAAGAAGTATTTGGCCCATTCTCATCAAACCTCTATCTGCTACCATCTCTGAGATCAATTTGTTCATACGGACGGACATGGCTATATAGACACGGCTATTGATGCTGATCAAGAATATATTCTTTATAGGGGCTGAGATGCTTCCTGCTGGCTATTACATACTTTTGCCCAAAGTAAATTATACTTTTCCAGATCCGAGTCGTTCCTGTCGCAGTTTTCATTGGAGGATGTTTATTTGACGATAATCGGGTACAAAGCCCACTGTACTGCCTCCTAATTGTCCTAGGGCGGTATCGCCCAGCATCGCTCTGTCACCGGGGGTTACAAACGGGAAGGTTTAAGTCGACTTGGGACGCAGTAAGCCGGGATCACTCTGGGTCCGCCATGACCACAGGAGAGTTCCTACTTCAGTGAAAAGAAAAGCAATCTAAAATCCCTGCAATCTGGAAAAAAAAATATTGGAATACCTTGAATTGAGATTGAAAATCACTGAAACAAAAGTTCTTATTGAAGCTTCAGCTAAAAAAATTATAAGAGGGTAGTACAAGTTGGGCCGGAAAAAAACGACTTTTTTTCCTTTGATAGCTCAGATATTCAAAAATATTTTTCCAAAAGGATTTTCGAAAACTCGAATTAGTTTAGGAGATATAGCCTTTTTAGTGACCCAAGGGGCAGCAAACTTAAAACGCGTTTTTCTCGAAACCACGTTTTTCAAAATGGCGGCCGCGATTCAGCCAAAACTACTGGACCGATTTTGTTCAATGAGCTGTCAAACGACGCAGAATTGTCGTCATTCTGACCTGAACCTCCAACTTTTAGATACAACAATTTTTAGTATTTTTTTTACACTTGACTACAAAAAAAAAAATACCAAAGAAAATGTTTATTTTCAAAGTTCCACCATTTTATCCAAAATTTTCAAATCGGAGATTCAGGCCAGAAATACATCGATACTAAGCCAGAATCTTTTTATACCCTGTTCCCATTGAAAATGGGAAAAGGGGGATCATGAAGTTGTGCAAAAGTATGTAACAGGTAGAAGGAATCATTTGCGACCCTATAAAGTATATATATTCTTGATCAGCATCAACAGCCGAGTCGATTTAGCCATGTCCGTCTGTCCGTCCGCTTGTCCGTCCGTCTGCCCGTCCGTCTGTCCGTATGAACGCGTGTTTCTCAGAGACTATAAAAGCTAGAGCCACAAATTTTTGAATGTAGGTAGGTGTATACCCGATTCAATACGAGTTTGTTTCAGATTTGGAAAATTCCTCCCCCTTCCCCCTTTAAGCAAAATTGATTCGTATATAACTTCGGTGTTTAATGTCCGATCTTAGTGATCTTTTCAGAATAGATAGATATTGGGCCTTACTTGATATATGTAAAGTTTGGGTCTGTCTTAAAAATTGTGGCTCTGACAGTTTTTTGCGCTTAAAGGGTTGAGGGGGAAAAATTTACCAAATCTGAAACAAACTCGTATTGAATCGGGTATACACCATATTCAATGGGAACAGGTTATAAAAACCGATTTAAAAAATATCTTTTCGTTTTCTTTCTGTGAATTTTTAAAAAAGGATCTAAAAACAGCACGCGCAACTTGTACTACCCCTTAAGCTATGTTTTTATACCAGTTACTCGTGGAGTAAGAAAGGTATACTTAAGTCGTGCAAATGAATATAACAGGCCCGTAAAGTATATGTATTCTTGATCAACAGCCGAGTCAATATAGCCATGTCCGTCTGTCTGTATGAAGACCTACATCTCGGAGACTAGAAGAGCTAGAGCGACCAAATTTTGTAAGTAGTCTCCTATTGTCCCTACGCAGATCAAGTTTATTTCAAATTTTGGACACGCCCCCTTTCGCCCACACAATAAAAAATGTTGAATAGCTCCAACAATTTTAAAGATATCACACAAGACAGAGAGCTTCGAAGCGAAAACAACAACAAATCTATTGCGCATTGCGGCCTGGCGGCAGGCGTGTGCGCGGCTGCAAAAACAAATATTTGGAGTGTCTGGCTGGCTGGTGAATTCGAGCATCGGTAATAGGGGTTGCTTCTTGTTGTTGTCCATAGTCCACTAACTAAGACATCGGCGGTGAATCTAAAAACGGAAATCGGTCTGTATTTATCACTAGTTTATGACCTATATGGACTCGATAGTGGGTATGGTCAAGTGTGGTTAATCATATTGCGGTTTTTAGTTGCATGTTACCATCTCTTGTGGACACGTTTCATGGGTCAGTATCTCAATTAATTTAGAACCTTAGGAAATTCTACCGAGCGGTTTTTCATTAAATCAAGTTTCTTAATTGGACCTCTATGGGCGGGGTACTAACCACTTGTCCATTGGAGCCGGGAATTTAGTATAACCATTGCAGTGAACCCTTTTATCTTTTGAGGATTTTTAAAAATTTTAGCTTTCGTCAATTTTTAGCCATCAACAGGTGTTGCAACTGTGTGTTGTAAGAGCCCATTAAACGCGAACTTGGGGTGATTAAGAAAAACTGGGTATGAGGTGTTGCTAACTGATACCTCTAGTTTCACAATTTATGGGTCCCGTTCCCAGGCCAGACAAAAAGTTGAATTTTGTCGAACTGTGCTATCTGTCGATTGCTTTGTTTTTCTCCTGTAGTAGTCTGTACGAGGTGTGTTCAAAAAGTATCGCGAATTTTGAATTTTTTGTGGCGTTATGTTGGTACTCATGTCTCTCACTTATGCCGACAAGCTCGGCCATTTTGAATGTTCACTTAATTGTTGACAGCTGCTGTGCTTGCACGTGTTTTGGATCGTCTTCGATTTTTACCTATTCAAAAAAATGGATCAAAGAACCTATATCAAATTTTGTGTGAAAAACGAAATTAAGTGCGCGGATGCATTCCGAATGTTGACTGTGGCATACGGAGAAGCTACCTTGGACCGAAGCAACGTTTATCGGTGGTACAAAATGTTCTCAGAAGATGTGAACGACGAAGAGCGTGCCGGATGCCCGAGCACTTCAACAACAGACGAAAAAATTAATGAAGTGGAGAAAATGGTATTGGCCAATCGTTGAATCACCGTTAGAGAAGTTGCTGAGGACCTAAACATATCGATTGGCTCGTGCCATTCGATTTTTATCAATGATTTGGGCATGAGACGGGTCGCCGCGAAATTCGTACCAAAATTGCTCAATTGCGACCAAAAACAGCATCGCATAAACATTGCTAATGAGATGTTAAACTCTGTCCGCGACGACCCAAATTTGCTCCAGAGGGTCATAACTGGTGACGAATCGTGGGTTTATGGTTATGACTTGGAAACCAAAGCTCAATCATCTCAATGGAAGCTGCCGCACGAACCAAGACCGAAAAAAGCGCGCCAAGTTCGGTCGAATGTGAAAGTTTTGCTGACAGTTTTCTTCGATTGCAGGGGCGTGGTGCATCATGAGTTCCTGCCACAGGGAAGAACGGTCAATAAGGAATATTACCTGCAAGTTATGCGCAATTTGCGCAAAGCAATCCGCCAGAAACGCCCGGATTTGTGGAAGAACAAAAATTGGCTTTTGCACCACGATAACGCCCCTGCCCTCACATCGTTGCTTGTGCGCGACTTTTTGGCCAAAAACAACTCACTAATGATGCCGCAGCCACCGTATTCCCCAGATCTGGCCCCCTGTGACTTTTTCTTGTTCCCTAAACTGAAGAGGCCCATGAAAGGACGACGTTACGCTACGCTTGTCGAGATAAAGACGGCATCGAAGGAGCAGCTGAACAAGATAAAAAAAAAATGATTTTTTGAAGTGCTTCGAAGATTGGAAAAACCGTTGGCACAAGTGTATAATATCTCATGGGGATTACTTTGAAGGGGAAAAAATAGATATTCATGAATAAATAAATAATTTTTGAAAAAACACAAAATTCGCGATACTTTTTGAACACACCTCGTATAAGCATTGTTCATTGAACAAATGTCTGAAATCAGCCAAAAATAGGAGAAATTCCAACTTCTACTGCTCGACAAAATGAAAATCGATCTTCCTCCAATTCACCAAACCAACTTATTGTAAAATATTTTGGCACGCTTTGCACGAAAATCGACATAAAACAAGTAAGCGAGCTGCAGTCGAGTGCCCCGACTACAAAATACCCTGTTCCCTTGATTTCGTGTGTTTTTTCTTTACATACACACACACTCACACATACACACACTCCAACATACACACAAACGCATGGCATGCGGCCGTGCGCGATAACTGAAAATGCAAGACCCCCCCTCTCTCCCACAAGCAAAATTGATTCGTATATAACTTCGGTGTTTATTGTCCGATCTTAGTGATCTTTTCAGAATAGATAGATATTGGGCCTTACTTGATATATGTAAAATTTGGAAGGTCTATCTTAAAAATTGTGGCTCTGACAGTTTTTTGCGCTTAAAGGGGGGAGGGGGAGGAATTTTCCAAATCAGAAACAAACTCGATTTGAATCGGGTATACACCTACCTACATGTGGTCTCTGAGATCGACGCGTTCATACGGACAGACGGACAGACGGACTGACGGACGGACGGACAGACGGACATGGCTAAATCGACTCGGCTGTTGATGCTAATCAAGAATATATATACTTTATAGGATTTTCCCGTTTTCAATGGGAACAGGGTATAAAAAGAAGGTGTGAGTGTGGCTAACACTCACCGGGACTGTAAAACATGTGGCATACGATATGCTCCGACACTTACATACTTATGTGTGTTACTATATACTCGATAATCGGCACTTGACACTCTGTACTCGAAAAGAAAAACTCGATACTCAGTACTCGCTTAGAAGCACCCAGTACTCAATACTCAGAATTCGATTCTAAGGTCTCGATTCTAACTATTCAATACTAAATAATCACTACTAAGTACTCAAGTACCTTAGTACCTATAAATACCTATAAGAACCGAAAAGTACCTATTAGTACCAATACATATCTATAAGTATTTATTAGTACCTATGGGCACCTAAAAGTACCTGATGGTACCTTAAACTACCTATGAATATCTATAACATAGGTACATAAAGGAACCTAAAGGTACCTAAATGTACCTATAGGTATTTAAAAGTTTCTTATCGCACCTATAGGTGCCTAAAAGTACCTATAAAAAAGTACCTATATGTACCTATTGGTACCTAAAAGTAACTAAAAGAACCTATGGGTACCTAGAAGTATCTATGGGTAGTATCAATACCTAAAGGTACCAAAAAGTACCTATAGGTACCTAAATGTGCCAATAGCTACCTAAAAGCACCCATAAATATGTACCTATGAGTACCTAAAAGTTTTAAAGGTACCTAAAAGAATCTATTTGTACCTATATGTACCTAAAAGTACCTATAGGTACCTAAATAGTACCAATGCATTGTATAAGTACCTAAAAGTACCTATAGGTACCTAAGAGTACCTATAAGTACCTGTTGGTACCTAAAAGTACCAATGTATAAGTACCAAAAGGTACCTGAAAATACCTGAAGGTACCTTAAAGTACCTATGGGTAACCATAAGTAATGCACCTATGGGTACCCATAATTAACTAAAGGTACCTAAAAGTACCAATAGGTACTTAACATGGTAGCATTTCCACATTTCGAAATTTGACTTAAACTCCGCTAAATAGGCCATTTCGACCACTGTGGGACGGTCGTAAAACTCGCTTATGTAAGAAAAACTTTTTGTTTTTAATGGAAACTTTTTGCATTCCAAGACTTCTACTAAGTTTGATGAAAATCGGACAACTGAATGGAATAGCTCCTTTACAAAAGACCGTTTTTGGTACAGTGGGATTAAAATTTTAAGTATGAGTAAGAATGTGTGGAGTGCGAGTGGTGTCTCTCGTGCCGACCCGCCACCTTCCTCTGTCGCACTCTTCAAAAATTAAATTGTGCTCGAAAAGAAGGATCAGTTTTAATCCAATAAAGCAGAAACCGGAATTCAAATTTTGATTCCTGTCGGGTTCAATTTAAGCCTTACCCGAATAGGGCTTTACTCTTGAAATAACTAATATAAAATTGGTCAAATTAAGGAACATATCAAATGTAATGTATGATAAACTAGAGGAATCACCCCTTTGAAATTTGGACAGTAGGCTGGAGCAGGGGCTGGCAGCATAAGCCGGTTCTTGACACTGGCCAAATACACATAAACCTTAAGCAAAATATAAGATTTATTTTTATCGACAATCCCTCGTTTTTAGCTCTGGCATCGATTGAGTATAATTCCCCCGACATGGCACTTAGCACTTCTGTTCTGCCTAAAACTCTTAGCTCCTTTTTCAGACGCATCCAACCAGTTTTTTGTACCTTTCTGCCTTCTCTACTTTAGTGCCAAGCTATTGGGCTGTCATCACTGCTGCTCGGGCGGCGGAGGTTTTTGCTGGAAAACTTTGTTACATTGGCATATGCAATTGGGTTTGCTGCACATCCTGTCGACAGCTTGGACTTGGCAAAGTTTTTGCGCCACTGTTAAATGTTGTTGGTTTTGTTACATCTATTTTTTATTATTATTTTTTTTCTTTGTTTAGGCAAAGCAAAAGCCGAGCAAAGTTTTTAATGAATTTTTTAGCAGCCGCTCGGCTGGCTAAGACGATTACGTAACCCTCAGAGCTCAATATGTATGTATGTACGTTGTACATTGTGTATAATGTGATGATAAGGCAGGGGTGAGGAGGCCAAACTGCAGGCAAAACCAAAGCCAATCAAGCTAATCACGCCAGACAAACCGCTTTGACTTTGATGGCTGGTGTGGATGTCAGTCGGTGTTGGTCGGGGCATTAAATGCAGCACATTAAAGCCGCAGGAGCCAGAGTCGCGTCGTCGGCATCGGCGACTGACAAGCGTTGAGTCAATTACATGGTAATAAACTAATGGGCAACCTGGCCGCCTGGCGACGACGTCACTCACCATCAACATCATCATGCGCCGCCTCGTGACATGTTCGTTAATTTTCAACACTTGTTGAACTTTCCGGCCAACAAATAATTGGCTCAAAATTCAGCAGAACTGTAATCTATGGTAACTGGATTTGATCCAGCTGGGCGAAGAAGTCATGGGAACGAGCCAGCTTTATTTCAATCTTTGAACATTGCAAACTTAGTTTACCCCGCGTCCCTCAGGCGTGCACACACTTATTGATGCTGAGCTCATAGTTTGAGCCTGGTGGGCAGGTGCCATGGATTGGGCGTTCCTTTACACACCGACTACTTTCGGTATTAAACCCCGTTGGACAGCTACTTCCCCAGGCAGCACCGCCCATTAAGGCCAGGAGCAGCAGCACCAGCCAAGCGCCGTTGAAGTAGAACATAATTGATTGATGATTCTCCTATTTATAGACACAAAGTCATTTATTTCACTCTTTTCACGCCACAAAACTCACCTTACACAAGTGCCCAATGCAACTATTTCCATTAATGCACTTGCTTTGACGCTTTTATAGATTTTGTCCGGCTGATTATCAACCCTACCAAATCCCCGACCCAGTTCCAAGCTTAATAGAAATTCGCTGATTAAGAGGTCAGGTCGCCCATGTTGATAGCGATTTTCTATTGAAAAACAAAACATCTGCTTGGCCTTGAATTCAATTAGATTTTATTCATGTCTATTGAAGGTAGACACATTTGTTCAAGTTGACTTTGTATACGGAACCGTTTGGGCACTCGCCCCTAATAGTACGTTCAGCAGTGCAGCCGTTCGCTCCATCCTTGAAGGGTGCGGGGCAATTTTTGGCCGAAATGACAACTGCCAATAGGGCAAAGATGAGCACACCAAACCAGGAAAAGTTCATAGTGATGATAAGGCTGGAAATACAATTGGAATAAGATTTGGGTTGAGTTAGAAAGTTAGAATAAATAAATGGATTTAGATTTAGCTATGATTAAATCTAAGATTGAAATAAACTGCTTAAGTCCGTTAAGTCGGCTTTTGCTCAAGCGATAGTAGTGGGAATATAAGCAATATTTAAGTTGAAAATTTCTTAGGGTTGTCTAATGGTTCGGACTGGCAACCAAAATGCCTACATTTTTAAATATTTTTTCGCAGATTTTTAAAAGAATTGCATAGCCACAAAGTTCATTATCCTTTTGTACATTTTAACAATATTTCAACTTTGTAGTCATCTTATTATTACATATTTTACACTATTCAAAACTAAATTCCTTTTCTCATATTTATAAGATAAGGGAACTCTCGTTTTCTTTTTTAGTTACATATTCACAAATGCCAATAGATTCTACCATTCAATCTTAATTTGTCAAATTTAGATTTAAAAAAAGTTCTTTAATTGTTTTTTAATATTGGCACACTATTTATTTTTTGGCAGGGTTGATGTGCAACTAGGTTGTACACAGTTCTAGTTTTCCACACTTGACGTTTTGTTAAATCTCAAATCAAACACTGAATGAACACAATGAACAAATGCTTTTAATCTTACTTTTTTATTGCTGGCACTTTTGACAACTAAATTCTTACCGTCGTCAACCGTTTCTTTTATAGGCGACCGAAAAAAATTAGATTCTCTTCAAAGCCTTATCACACGCTCACCTTTGACACAATTAGCGCTATTTGACCGTTGGTTGATAAGGTTTCCAAATTGAAAAAACCCAAACTGGAAGGAAGGCTTGACACATGGGTGGCGCTTATCGCGTAGCCAACGTCGAAATTTTGCAACAATGACAAAGCGATAGCAATTTTCGCCCTTGGACAAAAGGCATTTACATGGGCTCGAATAAGCGCCGAAGTAGGCGTGAAAAGCTGCGATCAAAAATTCCAATGAAGCAACTGCCGTCAAATTGTCAAGGGAAGAGGAGCGGAGGCGAACAGGTGAGTAAAGCGCAGTATTTTGCCATTGTCCAGGCATAACAATTGAATGGAGGCGCCTCCTGGTGGTCTGTCACTGACAGCATCACAATGGACTTGGGGCCTGTGACTCTCTGGTGGGGTGCCTTGCATATGTCATTCAAATACAATTACAATCACAATTTTCGGAAGCTGGAAGATGCTAAATGTGGGTTTTGGCAGTGCGCTGAGAGAAAATGAAATGTGAAATGATTTGCCTGTATTCAGAAATAACAAAAGAAAAAAGATCTGATTAACAAAATGTATTAGACGTGTTCATATCTTAGAGAGGCGAATCTTTTCGCATATTTAGTAATCAGCATTATGAATATATCGAATTATGTATCGATAATGACGATTGGATGAGCGGTAGTCGAGTTATAAGTTCCAGACAGACTGACGACGTAACGAGAAGTTTCATACAAAAATTGAGAGACGAAGAAGCAGGATTTCCTTGCACTTTACGTTTACCCCCGTTGGAGTCAAAACGTACTTTTGCGCTAAACAGAGCTTAACATCTCATACATGAACTCAATGTTAATAGGCTGTGGGCCTTATTTTGCGTTGCTCTGCTGTTGCAATATTGTTGCCACCAGATGTTACGCGCTGTCACCCTACATGGATGCCATCGATCAGCTGGACTTAACTAAAATAAAACAATGGCAGAAAACTAAAAGCGAAAGAGCCGATTGGAAATGTTTTCGCATGAAGACAAGGTTGCGCTGATTTTGGCGGTGAGACCGGGATGCCACTTGGGATTTAACCCACCCCAAACATTCGGACTCAAGGCTTGGAGGGAAGTGGCCAAGCTTGTTCAATAGGAAGATCTGTAACATACGTGAACACTTTGGATAAATTGATTCAAATTTCTACCAATATGTTGACAGTTGCTGATTGCCGAACTGGTTTAAAGGCTTTGCAGGAGAGCTATTGCTATCATGGCAGAAGCATAAGCGTAAACCTGATTGAACAGTGAACAAATGTTCATGTACATTTTTTTCTCACCCATAATCGATTTGGGCTTGTTTCAAGAACATTTAAAGCTTGGTTTATAAACATTTTGGGCTTGTTTCAAGAACATTTTGTGCTCGAAAAAACAAAAATTTATCATGGTGTGGGGGGGAGTCTCGGCCACCCGGACCGACTCACCACCACACATTTGTATTCATTCTATAATTAATTTTTATACCCTAGCAGACGGTATTATAAAATTGTGCAGATGTTTGTAAAGCATTGAAGGAGGCAAATCCGACCACATAAAGTATATATATTCTTGATCAGCATGACGAGCTGAGTTCATTTAGCCTTGTCCATCTATCCGTCCGTCCGTCTATCCGTCTGCCTGTTTCAATGCTATCTCCTCCGTCAGTTTTAAAGCTATCCTCACCAAACTTTGCGCGAAGTCCTTTGGTACAAATACACTGCACATTTGTCGGAACTGGCCGGATCGGATAACTATAGCATATAGCTACCATAAGAACGATCGGTCGAAAAACTAGTCTTAGTGAGAAAAACTTTTTTGTTTTAAATGGAAACGCCTCCAAGGTACGTATTTCTTAGTTTACTATCCTGTCCCATGATTTCACTAAGTTTGGTCGAAATCAGATGACCATAGCATGTCGGTTGAAAAACTAGTTCTAGTGAGTAAAACTTTTTTGTTTTTAATGAAAACGTGCTTTTTATTGGCATGTATTTATTTTATATACTTTAACACATTTCTACAAAGTTTTATCAAAATCGGATGACTATAACATATAGCTGCAGTATGAATGATCGGTTGAAAAAGAAGTTCTAGTGAGAAAAACTTTTTTGTTTGGGATGCCACCAAATTTTGTAATTAACAGTGTATTATGCTTTTCCATGATTTCACCAAGTTTGGTCGAAATCAGACAATTATATAGTACAGATCCCAGACAAAAGCAAGGTCCAAAAAGTAGTCTTAGTTTTTTGTTTTCAATGGAAGCTGCAAGGCTATACAAAACTTGGCCGAGCCGAAGTTAACTTTCCCCTATTTTTTATTTATTTCCACCTTTTTATTAAAAACTTAATATTTAGGGAGTGGGGATGCATCTCCGCTGTACGGCAGCTAAGCATTGCTTCGCAGAGACCTCAGCTCCACTACTCAACACAACAACTCTGCGCAGTTCCACCATGATTTGGGCCGAGTAAGTTCTTATAGATCCCAGTTCCGGCTGCTGTCCAACATTATTGGAACCAGGGTCGCCACGGTTATGCGCTTCCCGAAAGACGCCTTCAGCAGTTTTCTTTCGCTTGTGAATGTGCCACAGGCAAACAGTACCTGCTCCGCGTCTTCCCGCACCAGGTAAACTCTGCGCTTTGAGCGTGGCCAAAACGGTTGTAGTTATGAGTATGTGTACAAATTCGTAGAAAATGAATGAAAACACACGGAATCAAGGAACAGGGAATTTTGGGTACCTCGACTCTTTACTTGTTAGGCTTAAAATTTGCCCGACTTTTTATCGGTGTACGCACTCGTTTTTTTCCATTTTTGTCACATCGCCGATCTCTTCATATCTTCCACAACTTTGAAGAGAAATGGTTTGTCTCTTAAATATACTGTGGTCAGTGTTATTTATCGATTCACCAACTTTGGCTTGGACGCCACATTTATATGGTATCAATTAAATTCATCATAAACTGTTTTCTTTGAGTAACAAAAATCGGCCCCATTTTATCGTCAGGGTCATGGTGGAACTAACTAGGTGAAGCCGTCAGCATATGCTGAGGGCCAATCTATCAATGCCTACTTGATAGAAAGAGACAGATTGATATTTGTTAATACTAATGCCTATAGACTCTTCCCATATTGATTTGTTTCCAAGTCCTTGGGAACTCGTATGAGTTTAATGTTGCTTCGCGCAAACGATTTACGGCAAATAACACGTTAACTCGACATCTTTTCACACACTAAAATCAGAAATGACAGCACGAATAAGACTATTACGACAAAACTACAGAAAAATTTTTCCGTAGCCTACCTTTCGCTTCAAGCACTCACAGCATACTGGCCCTTTGGCCCTTCAAACAGAGAGAGTGCTGTCTCGGACGGCTTCACCTTATTAGTTCCACCATGGTCAGGGTATTTTAAATTCTTTACAAGTTACTTAGTACTTAAATTGTATCCAGCAATCCGATCCACGTAAAATTCGGCTAGTAAGCTCTAGAGGGGAAATAAATGCCAATTCTTTTCTAATTTCGGGAATCCCATTACTTAGATTAATAAATGGGGGTGCGGGTAAAATGAATGAACAAAATTGGGACAAGTTAACTTCGGCTCGGCCGAAGTTTTGTATACCCTTACAGATTCCATTAATAACAAAAAAGTTTTTCTAAGACTACTTTTCTATGGGATCTATACTATAAAGATGTCTGATTTCGATTAAACTTGGTGAAATCATGAAAAAGCATAATACACTGTTAATTGCGAAATTTGGTGGCGATTCCATTTAAAACAAAAACTTTTTCTCACTAGAACTTCTTTTTCGACCGATCATTAATACTGCAGCTATATGATATAGTCATTCGATTTTGATAAAACATTGTAGAAATGTGTAAAAGTAAATAAAATAATAATATGCCAATGATAGGGACGTTTTCATTAAAAACAAAAAAGTTTTTCTCACTAGAACTATTTTTTCGACCGATCGTTCCTATGGGAGCTATATGCTATAGTCATCCGATTTCGACCATACTTTGTAAAATTGTGTAAAATAATATAAAATAAGTGTATGCCAATGATAAAGACGTTTTCATTACAAACAAAAAAGTTTTTCTTACTAGAACTAGTTTTTCGACCGATCGTTCCTAAGGCGGCTATACGCTATAGTCATTCGATTTCGACCAAACTTAGTGAAATCATGAAAAAGGACAGTTAACTAAGAAATACGTACATTGGAGGCGTTTCCATTAAAAACAAAAAAGTTTTTCTCACTAAGACTAGTTTTTCGACCGATCGTTCCTAAGACAGCTATATGCTATAGTCATCGGATCCGGTCGTTTCCGACAAATGTGCAGCGTATTTGTACCAAAAGACTTCGTGCAAAGTTTGGTGAGGATAGCTTTAAAACTGACGGAGGAGATAGCTTAGAAACAGACTGACAGACGGACAGACGGACAAGGCTAAATTAACTCAGCTCGTCATGCTGATCAAGAATATATATATTTTATGTGGTCGGAAATGCTTCCTTCAATGCGTTACAAACATCCGGACAATTTTATAATACCCTCTGCAAGGGTATAAAAATTGGATCTTCGGCCAACTTTCCAAGAGCCCATTCACCAAAAATTCTACGTTGCGGTAGGTCGTTCGGCTCAATTCTTGCTCCAGCTGTATTTTGAAAGTCTTCGCACCTAAATCCTTCAGCGAAATTTTCCACGTTGTTGAGTTACAGAGGCCCAATTGCTGCGTACGGCGACGAATCGATAATTGATGGTCATCATTAACACTGGCCGATACAGCTGCGATATATTCTTCAGTTCGCACTCTAAGTAAGCGTGATGGTGGTTTAATGTCCAACAATGTAAATTTGGTGAGAAATTTAGTCACAATAGCCCGAATAGCCGCTTCAGTGGGTCGATTAAACTGACCATAAAAAGGAAGCAGCGCGCGATGAACTTTCTTAACAGAGCACGCATTTTGATAATAAAATTCAATAATTTGCATGCGTTGTTCGTTTGTAAGACGATTCATGGTTAATTTATAGACCAAACTGAAGATATTTGACAGTTAAACAAAACACAAAACGTGCGTAAGCTGTTTAAACCAGTGTTGCCAAAAGATAATAGCTAAAAAATCACCCTTTATATACTCCAATAGAAAAGTAAGATCCGAAAAGCAGACCTAGTTAGAATAACTCTTTTGTTTTCAATGGATCCTGCTAGGGTATTTAAAACTTCGGCCGAGCCGGAGTTAACGTTCCCCTATTTATTTTGAATGCATTTATTTCCACCTTTTTATTACAAACTTAATATTTAGTAGGGAGTGAGGCTGCATCTCTGCTGTACGGCAGCTAAGCATTGCTTCGCAGAGACCTCAGCTCCACTACTCAACATTGGCTCTTCTTAAGCGCTCTACTCTGCACAGTGCCACCATGATTTGGGCCGAGTAGGTGCTTATAGCTCCCAATTCCGGCTGCTGTCCAACATTATTGGAACCAGGGTCGCCACGGTTATGCGCTTCCCGAAAGACGCCTTCAGTAATTTCCTTTTGCTTGTGAATGTGCCACAGGTAAACAGTACCTGCTCCGCGTCTTTCTCTGTATCACCGCACCAGGTACAATCTGCGCTTTGATCGTGGCCAAAACGGTTGTAGTTATAAGTGTTTGTACAAATTCGTAGAAAATGAATGAAAACACTCGAAATCAAGGAACAGGGAATTTTGGATTCGGGGCACTCGACTACAGCGGCTTTACTTGTTATGCTTAAAATTTGCCCGACTTATTATGGGTGTACGATCTCGTTTTTTTCATTTTTGTCACATCGCCGATCTCTTCATATCTTCCACAACTTTGTAGGGAAATGGATTGTATCTTAAATATACAGTGGTCAGTGTTATTTATCCATTCACCAAGTTTGGCTTGGATCAAGTTATGAGCAAACGGAAATTCGCAGCAGAGCGCTGCCAACAGCAGTGGTACTCTCGCCACATTTATATATTATCAATTAATTAGTAACGAGTTCGCTTGCTCGAGGTCAAGAAATTGCGTTTGTTCACAACTCTAAACATTGACAAACCAAAAAGAGCGTGAACAACCCCTTACCGCTGTTTCATGGATATCCAATCCAATCATCAGAAGGCATTTCGCTAAATGACTCCTGCTCGTTGAGCCAATTCCATGCAATCATAACTTAAAACAGTTGGGAACTGCAAAGCGAATTGAAAGCAAAATTGGACTCACATATCGAAAGCCATTCTTAATGGCTGTCGTTGCATAGCTTCGAGCTTAAGTTTCTAAGTGAGAAAGCTTAAAGATTTCTAGCGAGCTTAGAACAGCCCGTTAAATTTGAATGTCAGTAGTTTCGTTTACAAAACAAGAGAGCAAGAGAAAGACTTAGGTGTGCGGGTAAAATGAATGAAAAATAATTGTACTACTTGGGACAGGCATGAGACCAGACCTTGAAAGTCCCTATATTGTAGGAATTGCAGGCCTGAAGACGAATCCCAAAGGGGCTTGAAATATATTGGAAAAAGAAAACCTTGTGTTATTGACTTTGAGCCGGCTAAAAACTACAGTGTAGGAATTTATAGCTTTTGCAAGAGTGTGGAATCTTCGAAGGGATGCAATTATCTTACCTCTATTTTCGATGATATTTTAAGTTTTTATTCCATACTCTTTGCCAATAAATTTGTATTATAGTCTTGCATATAATTGCCCTCTGGGCACTTGTTATCCAATTTCCCCCATTCAGTTTTCTAAGTGCATGCCCACATTTACACTGTGCTTCTTTTTGTTTGTCATCCGCGCATAAATCAAATGCTAACGAGCCATAAAGTTTCATTGTCAGGCAGGCAAGAGTAGAGTTCAATATTTGTATGTTATAGTTGGATTTTGATGTACGACAAACTGTTTTCGGAGGTGACCACTCGGAGCGCTGTGCGTCATAATTCACTCAACACTTGGGGAATTGTTCGATTCGGTCGAGAGAGAATCGAGAGATGGCTGCGTGTCTGGCAGCTTCGACTTCTTCACTCGCTCGCCCGCCGGCTTGGTCATGCCTTGGCTTTGAATTATTGATGGGCGTATTAAGAAGATTAATGTGATGAGCTATGGCACAGAGTTTTGTCGTCGTCGTTGGTCATGTTAATGTCTTCATTGTCGGCTTAAAGCTTTACCTTTACCGTTAGTGAGCTAGCTGGCACCTTTTGTGGGGGTGGTACGTGTGTGTGTGTGTGTGTGTGTGTGTGGATCGCTTCGATTGAGCACCATACAAAACAGCAATAACGTTCATCACTGTCCTGCCGCCTCCTCAGCCACCTCCTTTGAGGGTCAGGTCGATTGGTCATTTGGCCATTCGGTTAGCTCACCACTCCGTTTTTGTTCCATTGCGCGTCCATAAGCCATTTTTCTTCCCACTTCACATAAGTTTTAAGCTTTGTGTAATTTATTTTTATAGCCATGTGGCCGACGTACCGACTGCAAGTATGTATGTAGTTGGCACTAAAACTTGGTGTCGTTAGTTGCAAATCAAAGGTGGCCATCAGCCTATAAGGGTATAGAGAAATTAACGTTATGGAGTGATGTTTGCCATGGATGACGAAACCAAAACCCCATATTAGTAGGTAAAGGACCGCAGCCTTTTCATTAATATGTGACATGTCTGAATTTTACTCAATTTTATGTGATGCCAATGCCAAAGGGATTTTGGTTAGGTATATCCTTTTCGTCCAGAGCACATTCCCAACAGAGCTTTGCCCAAACCATAATTCACAGTATTTGGCAATTTCAGAGCTCCGGCCGGCAGCTAACCCTGGCATTTCAAATTACTTATTTCAGGAAAAAATCAGGAACGGTTTTGTGCCCGTTGATGCATTTCTCATTACGCTGCCTATGTGGCAGCGGTTTATGCCAACCTCAGACATTGACTTTGGGTAAAATTGTGGCAGGCCACGGCATTTGAAACTCAACGGCAATACCAGAGCCCAGCCCAGCCCGCTTGGGGGTGGGCGGTGCAACGGCCCAGGCAGAGTCAAAGCCAAAGCCAATGTTGTTTTTATTGCTTGCCGCAATGTTTTTAACTTTTGTGCTACCATCCCACAACCCTCATCCCCCAATCCCCATGGACTAGCACAGCAGAATCAGGGGCAACTGTCGCGTTGCATGTTGCTGCTATTACTGCAGCATTTAACCACTCAGGCAACCGGCAACTAGCAACCAGGCAACCACCGCCAAGCCATGCCATGGCAAACGTGCTGAGTTTTCGTAATTAGTGCACAAGAGTGCAGCACGATGGCCACGTGCACTTCCAGGGGGCAGGGAGAACTCCGATCTGCCCCCTCTTTAGCTTCAGTTCAAGCCCGGGCACGTTTATGTCGGCTCTGCTGCTGCTGCTGCTGTGGCTGCCTTTGGGCCTTTTTGAGTGTGACATGGCAGTGTCTGCCCTGTGTCCTTCGTTGTCTATCGTCCGTTTGTATGTTTGTTCTACTGCTGCCGCTGCAGTGGCTGGTGGTTTAAGTAAGTTGTAAGTTGTCAGTTGCACTGCCAAGGCATATGACACACAAGTTGTCGCCCTTAAGCCAAGCCTTTAACAACTTGATAGCCACATTAAAAACTAGCAAGTGTTTACGATGCGTTAAACAGTCGGGCTTGACTCGAAAAGGCCCCACACAGGAAAAGTTGAGCTATACGAAGGGACTTACAAAAGTGCGATTGGTCAGTACTTCTTAAGAGGGTATTGCGGCTTGGCAAACATTTTTTTTTCGATTTTTTTGTTTCATATTTTTATAGCTTGTATATTTGAAAATATCGTCCTAAAAGGATTTTTTGAAATTCGAAATACTTTAGAAGATATAGCCCTTTTAATGACCCAAAGTGACCCAGTTTGCCTAGCAACTGCAAACTTTAAGCGCGTTTATCTCGAAACCACTTTTTTCAAGCTGGCGGCACCGATTTTTATGAAACAAAGTGCAATCGACGCAGGATTGTCACCATTTTGGCCCCTATTTCAATCATAGTACTATTTTTTTTTACACTAAACTACAAAAAAAAATTGACCAAAATCGATTTTTCATTTTTCAATGGCCGCCATTTTGTAAAAAAAATCGTAAAATTATGATTGAAATAGGGGCCCGAATTACATCTGTACTGAATCTAGCGCCGTTTACTTTTTCCATTTCAGATGATCCCAAGTGGAGTTATCCGTGCCGCCACTAGCATACCTTTTTTTCGACGTTCAACTTTGAAGACCGACAACTTTTTGAACAGCACTCGTACAAAGGAAAAACAATTTTTTTTTATTTCATTCAATAAGTTCTTAATACAATAAAAAAAACAGAATGTAAATAACTATTTCCGTTTTCCAATAAGATTTTTCATTTAAGTTTTTTTTTAAAAAAGGTCCAAAAACAGCCTTCCAAGAAGCAATACCCCCTTAATTCGATGGTAAAAATTTTTAATTGGAGTGGTGGTAGATTTCTGACCTAATGTAATTCTATCTTGGTCTTTGGATCTTCTCAAACTTCTTTCATTTATGGTCTCTGTCATTTAAAGAAAAAATTGGGAATAACTTTTGAATTTTTAGGATTAATCAAAGAACATTCTGTTCTTGCATGATGCGCTAGCATTTTATTTCAAGAATTTACAGAGGTGAGTTTAGTATTTAAAGGGTGATTTTTTAAGAGCAATAGGAAAGTTTAAAAAAAAAAAAAACACATAAAATTCAGAAAAATGCATGAAATTTTTATTTGAATCGATAGTACGGTCCAAATAATTTAATGTTTGAAGATTATTTCATGCAAATGTTGACCGTGACTGCGCCTCAAATGATCCATCCACTTAGTCCAATTTTGGCATACTCTTTCCAACATTTCGGCCGGTATCTCACGAATAAATGCTTCAATGTTGTCTTCCAATGCGTCAACTAAAGCGGGCTTGTCTGTATAGACATGAGCTTTAACATAGCCCCACAAAAAATAGTCTAAAGGTGTTAAATCGCACGATCTAGGCGGCCAATTGACCGGTCCCGAAAGTGAAATAAAATGTTCACCGAACTCGCCTCTCAATAAGTCCATTGTTGCGCGTGCTGTGTGGCATGTGGCACCGTCTTGTTGAAACCACATGTCATGCAAGTCAAGCTCTTGCACTTTGGGCAAAAAAAGTTGGATATCATCTCACGGTAGCGCTTACCATTCACAGTTACGTTACGATTCGCATCATCTTTGAAGAAGTACGGTCCAATGATGCCACCAGCCCATAAACCGCACCAAACTGTGACTTTTTCTGGATGCATTGGTAGCTCTTGCAATGCTTCTGGCTGATATTCACTCCAAAATCGACAATTCTGCTTATTTAAGTACCCATTGAGCCAAAAATGAGCTTCGTCGCTGAACACAATTTTTCGGTAAAATAGTGGATCTTCGGCCAACTTTCCAAGAGCCCATTCACCAAAAATTTTACGTTGCGGTAGGTCGTCCGGCTTCAATTCTTGCACCAGCTGTATTTTGAAAGGCTTCACACCTAAATCCTTCCGCAAAATTTTCCACGTTGCTGAGTAACAGAGGCCCAATTGCTGCGAACGGCGACGAATCGATAATTGATGGTCATCATTAACACTGGCCGATGCAGCTGCGATATTTTCTTCAGTTCGCAATCTACGTAAGCGTGTTGGTGGTTTAATGTCCAACAATGTAAATTTGGTGCGAAATTTCGTCATAATAGCCCGAATAGCCGCTTCAGTGGGTCGATTAAACTGACCATAAAATGAGCACGCATTTTGATAATAAAATTCAATAATTTGCAAGCGTTGTTCGTTTGTAAGACGATTCATGGTTAAATTGTAGACCAAACTGAAGATCTTTGACAGTGAAAGAAAACACGAAACGTGCGTGAGCTGTTTAAACCAGTGTGGCCAAAAAGATAATCTTAATATGGGTTTAACGACCTGTTTTGATTTTAGTCAAAGTGAATGTTAGCAGGCTCAAGATCGAGGTTTGATTATAGTTCAATAATCAACCGGAAAATTCAACAGAGAATACATTTGAACATGAACAGTAGCTGTGGCTGTGTAGACGGCCGTTTCGGCAGCCGCCATGGCAAAGCCTTCGTCAGTACACTTTCAGTTCCTGTCACACCAACTAGATAATAGCTAAAAAATCACCCTTTATCGGGGGTGTCCTGGAAATATCTAGAGATTTTGGCTTCGGTTGGTTTGCAAGTCGCTCGAAAAATCCGTCGGTGTCCCAGAAGTTGGAGAGATTTCGTTTTCTTATTAAAAAGTCTGGTTAGAAAGTGTGTGTATAAGATTATGGTCCAACTACAAAAACAGGGCTGCGTCGCTTGCAAATAATTGATAACAGGTTTTGTTCATAGCTGTATTGATGGTTTCAGACTTGCCAGCCCTGTTTGTGTCGTTGCTAAGTTCGCTAAGTTTGCTTAGGTTAGCGGAGTCGCATTGGTTGGTTTGTGTATTGGCTTTGGTCGGTTTCTCCAAATCACTTAACAAAATACTAGAGGTTTGAAACCAACCGAAAGAGATTTCTAGGACACCGAGAATTGGTTTTGGGTTGGAATTTGGTTGGAAAAGATTTCTGGGACACCTCCGTTTAAGACTTTAGCTAAGAATACTTTATACTCATTATACCCGTTACTCGAAGAGTAAAAAGGTTATAATAAAGTCGTGAAAATGTAAGCCGAGTCGATATACATAGAAATGTCCGTCTGTCTGTTTGAACACCTAGATCTCGCAGACTAGAAGAGCTAGAGCCACCAAATTTTGTATGTAGACTCCTATTGTCCCTACGCAGATTAAGTTAATTTCAAATTTTGGGCACGCCCCCTCCTGCCCCCACAATTAAAAATTTTGAATAACTCCTACAATTTTGAAAATATCAAACTCATATCTTTCTGTTTTGTGTATGTGCCCAATACCTACAATATCTAAAATTTTCATAAAGATTGGGTAAAAAAATACAGAGTTATAAAAGTTATAAAAAACGTTGCATACTTTTGCGCCGCATACGCTATTTGCTTACATAATGTTGAAATGTTCTCATTTCAGTTAATGCTCAGTTAACTAACATAAGAGATGGCTATACAACATTCATTTCCCTGAGTAAGGGGTATATCGAAGTCGGGCAGAACCGTTATAAACTTATATCGACTTGGCTGTTGATGCTGATCAACAATATATTTACTTTATGGGGTCTGAGATGCTTCCTTCTGCCTGTTACATACATTTGCACGACTTTAGTATACCCATTTACTCTACGAGTAAATTCTAATGAAAATTTTTATACCCTTGCAAAGGGTATTATAATATTGTCCAGATGTTTGTAACGCATTGACGGAAGCATCTCCGATCACATAAAGTATATATATTTTTGATCAGCACAACGAGCTGAGTTGATTTAGCCCTGTTCGTCCGTCCGTCTGTCCGACTGTCTGTTTCTATGATATCTCCTCCGTCAGTTTGAAAGCTGTCTTCACTGTCTTCACAAACTTTGCACGAAGTCTTTTGGTACAAATACGCTGCTCGGGAATGAAAGCGAATTTACTCGATTATAAGAAGATTATAAGAGATTATAAGATTTCCAAAAAGTTTGAAATAACGAATAAATTTTCCCAAATTATTCCTTGGTGATTAT
The DNA here is from genome assembly GCA_018904265.1 of Lordiphosa collinella. Taxonomy (NCBI): domain Eukaryota; kingdom Metazoa; phylum Arthropoda; class Insecta; order Diptera; family Drosophilidae; genus Lordiphosa; species Lordiphosa collinella. The sequence goes on along the minus strand of JAEIFV010000970.1, from coordinate 7,722 downwards.
TACTTCATGTACATTTCCATTAGAAAACAAGTAAGGGAGCTGCAGTCGAGTGCCCCGACTACAAAATACCCTGTTCCCTTGCTTTCGTGTGTTTTTTCTTTACATACACACACACTCACACACACACTCCAACATACACACAAACGCATGGCATGCGGCCGCGCGCGATAACTGACAATGCAAGACCCCCCTCTCTCCCACAAGCAAAATTGATTCGTATATAACTTCGGTGTTTATTGTCCGATCTTAGTGATCTTTTCAGAATAGATAGATATTGGGCCTTACTTGATATATGTAAAGTTTGGAAGGTCTAAAAAATTGTGGCTCTGACAGTTTTTTCCGCTTAAAGGGGGGAGGGGGAGGAATTTTCCAAATCTGAAACAAACTCGTTTTGAATCGGGTATACACCTATCTACATGCAAAAATTTGTGGCTCTAGCTCTTATAGTCTCTGAGAAACACGCGTTCATACGGACAGACGGACAGACGGACGGCAGACGGACGGACAGACGGACGGACAGACGGACGGACAGACGGACAGGGCTAAATCGACTCGGCTGTTGATGCTGATCAAGAATATATATACTTATAGGGTCGCAAATGTCTCCTTCTACCTGTTACATATTTTTGCACAACTTCATGATCCCCCTTTTCCCATTTTCAATGGGAACAGGGTATAACAATAGAAAATGTATTATGGTATACCATTGTAGTTAAATCTCATATGTACTATACTTGTTCTACAATCTTCGCTTCAATTGTTTCAGTCATTCTCATGAAATTGACAGCTTTAACAATTTTTCAACTGTATTCTGGGTAGAATGTTTGTGAATCAAATTCTTTTGATTCTGAATTTCTAAAATAAGTGCTCTGAATCTGAATCACAGAAAACAAATAATGAAATCCAATAAATGATAGTAAATTGTGGCACTGTAAAAATGTGCAGTATGGCATTAAGAGTCTGTACCTACCTTCGTATATCGAAAGTGTACATTTTGAGAATAACACTCGTTTTCAGCCAAAACGACCCAATTCTATCAAAACTGTTTTTAGTGTAGTTTGGAAAGCTGAACTCAAAACTCGATTTTTTATGTGAAAAATTATTCTTTTTGGAAAAATAGTATAAATCAACAATTATGAAGGAGTATTATGAGGGAAAGCATTTTTATTCGCGTCGACTTTTCTTGATTATTTTCTCTGATCTGACTTTACGCTCACTTTTTATATGACAAAAAGAAATGACTAACTGTGAAATGTAACTATTTATTTTTATTTTTCCTAGGCGTTTTTGTATGTTGCTCGTTGTATTCAAACAACTAAGCCGATTTGAAAGCAATGCTTACCGCGACTATTGGAAATTCGATACGATTCAATTCTAGCTTGAAACCAGTTAACGTTTCTGTGTTGAAATATGGCTTAAAAATCAGGGAATTAATACCGAAACCAATTTCGGTTCCGGTACTGGTTCCGGTTCGACCCGAAATGAGTTTCAGTTAAAGGTTCTGTTTCGGATTTAAATTTATTTTGGCTTTCCTATTCATATGGTACGCGGTTTTTTATTTCGGTATACCGGTACAAGTAAAAGTTTTTAAAAATGGGAAAAATTAAATTCTGAGATAAGTCCAAATCATTTTATTCTTTTGAAATAATTTGAAGTTTTTTGACAACTTAAACAACACACACGAGGCACAGGTGATCGGACGACGTCATCACTCTCCGCAGGTCCGGTCCCGCGGGCTCTGTTTGGGTTCCGCAGCTTGCGCGCCCCGAAAAGACGCCTAAGAGCCTTACTGAAATAATATTCAACATCAAAAAGTTTGTATATACAGGAGTTTTTGTTGTTTTTAAAGAAACTAAACTATTTTGTTGTGTTGTGTGCCTCTGTTTTTAAGTTATGTCAATAACATACAAGACCTCATAAAGTCATAAACTTTGTATATAACAAAATAGTATTCAACATTAAAGTTTCAGTCGTTTGATATTAAGTACAATCATAGACGATATTTCACATTTCGTAATATTTTACGTAGTTAACATGTAAGATACAGCAACTAAAACAAATTGCCGACAGCAGGGTCTCGTTCTCATCACTTTCGATTCCCATCAAATCAAAAATACTAGCGAGAACTTGTTGGTAGATCACTGATCATCATTTATCACGCGTCATCTAGCGTATAGCCTGTCGATCAAAAGTGGTCAGTCCTGTTAAGCATGATTGGTGCTTTAACATGTCGATTTCTTTAGGGATTCCCTGTTTAGTGAGCTGCTTACAGATTTTGATTTGCTTTAGATTTCGTGCATCAGTCGCTCACGACTGTTCCATACAAAATATGCAGTTGCCCACAAAAAGTAAGGAACGTAATTGATTTAACGAAATCAACTCCGAGGTTGGTTTCAATTTGATTTCATTTTAGTGTGACCATTTTCTTGCAGCCCGCGCTTGGCAGTTATTTAAGTTCTGCAGTGAAAATGTGAAAAAGTGGGAAGTTTAATCGCATTTCAAATTTGAGTAATTAAATGAATTATGTATTTATTGTTTGTATTTAATATGCTATTCACACTGAGCACATCTTTCATTCGACGTCCCACATTCTGAGTTCAAATGCTTAATAACAATTTGCTATGCCAACTTTTTAAGATTTTTGTTTTGTCAAATTGTTAAGTTGGATCAATGTCTTATAGAAATATGCTACAAACTGGACTAGACAAATTTTGACAGGGCAAATTTTTATGACTCATGATTTTGGATGAAAGATGTAGGATGTGTTCAGCATGAATAGGCTATTAAAATGCATACGAGCCTATTTTATAAACTGATCAGCGGCCTAGAGTGCTCTGGTTTCTGGAACGTGTGCTTGACGTAAGCAAAAATGTTCGTGATTACTTATTTGCATTATTCTCCTTAAATTCTTCTACAATTTTGCCCTGCCTTTTCCTCTTAAGTCCTGTCAAATGGCATACGTCACTTCGCGTGACCATAATCAAATACATAACTAATTGAATCAACCTTTGTAACATCACAAACATTTTTGACCACATATTCTGCCCACAAACTTACTTAAGAAGCTAAGAAAACTAGTTTTCACAATTTCATTTGCAATTTTTGGTTTCGCGCCTTTGTTTAGATTGGCGCCAATTGTTTTGAAAACGATAGCAAATCAATATGAAATCAGGTTCGTTCCGTCCACTGCTTTTGATTTGCTTTCACGAAATCAAAATCGAAAGCAAATCACTTTCAGGAATACCATTAATGTATGTACGTTAAGCTCCCTTTACAAGCTGAGAGAGTACAAACATCTGACTAAAATTACGATGTGTTTTGAAAAGGTAGAAAACCGAAAGGTTTCATTTCGATCCTCTCGGCTTTAATAACATATGTAAATTGTATTCGGTTTTCAATAAATCATTTTTATCAGTTCCGATTCCGGTTGCGGTAGGTAATTTGAGACGGTTTATATTCAACTCAAATCCCATTTTGTCCCCAATTCTCTTGGTTTCTTCGAATATTACATGAAAAATTTCTTAATTTGTTCTTGTTTTAAGTAGCTAGGCAATCACATTGACGAGAGAAATCTGATGAAATCTTAAACGATACGAAAGGCATATCAAGATTGGCTAAAATCCAGAATTAATTTGAATAATTTGAACATAACCGGTGTCCGAAATCTCTCCAACCAAATTCAACCCAAAACCAATTCCGGTGTCCTAGAAATCTCTTTCGGTTGGTTTTAAGCTCTGTATTTGTGGGAGATTTTGGCAAACCATCTATACACAAACCAGCCAATACATTAAGCAATCAATAGCGAATTCACGAACCCACCAATATATCCACTGATTTTGTATTAGGACATAATCTATCACTCCTTCGAACTCGACTTTCTGACTTCGACTGACGAATCTCCGAAGTGGAACCACGAATTTCACTACGATTGCAAACCAACCGAAAAAGAAATTTCCAGGACACCCCCGAATATTTTAACTGACTGCTTTTCCCTACAGATAGCATTTTGCAAAAGTTGAAATATTTTCCAGCATTTTGTGAAATTCTTGATTACTGCACTTAATTTGCGCTATGCACATATTTGGATATTGTGGAGCTGGGTCTGTTCTTCTGGTGGGATGTCGCTTGGGACAGAGGCGAGTGGCGGGCATTAGTGGCAGCGGCCAAGACCGTAAAACGGTTGTGATGATTTTATAACCATCAATGGCCAAAGAAGAAGAAGAAGATATATTTGGTGAACTAAGGTAATTGGGCTCTGTTTATTTGATCTTTACTAACCTTCCAACTAAAGCACTGTGGAAGAGAAGTTTTTGTCCCATAGATGTCGAACTTCTATCTCCTTCCATCTCTGAGATCTGTTTGTTCTAAACAGACATACTGAGAGAAGGACATAGCTTAATCGACTCGGCTGTTGATGCTGATCAAGAATCTTCTTGCTGTTGCATACTTTTGCATAAATTTAATATACCCTGTGAACTTTTGTGTTGTTTTTAGTGTATAAAAACTGTAACCATCAAAAGATATTCGTGCAAGTATCCATGAAAAAGCATCTCAAAAATTGCTTTTCGGTTTCGGCATTAGACTATAAGTTCCTTTCTTTTGTGCAAAAAAACGCCTATTTTGTGGGTAATAATGAGAAGTTTTTAAGAAGCTGCTTGTCTCCGAGTCAAAAAATTAAAGTTGATCTACAGAAACACGGCTATGCCCTTTATCAAAAGCCAATTCTAGCCATCTTTCTTATTGCTCTCTCTCTCTCTCTTATGCCTCGTGCAGCATGCAGCAATTCCACTAAAAATGACTTAATTTCACTGAACCAACATTGGGCGATGCCGTTCAGTTGGCAATCGGTCAGTAGGCGTCTTGGAAGCTGGAAGCTGTGTGCGCTAATAAACATAAGGAGTAAACAAACAAGTCCATATACGGTTAAGTCGGTCAGCAGTATCTTTTTTTCAGTTTTGGCGCACTTTTTATGAACATCATTGTTTTCTGAGAGTTTTTTGTTTGGTCACACATGCATATTTCATGTGGTCATCCTTCGAAGTTCAAGTGACAGGCGGCGCAGGCGCAGTGCAAATTGTCAAACCGTTATGCGAGGGCAGAGAAAGCGCGTTGGCGGCGTTGCGATTTATTGTGAAATATTGAAATTACACAAGCAAGCCAGTCCCCAGTCCCTGCTCCCAGTGAGAAAATGAGCAATGCGGCAGTGGCATCTGCATTTTAGGCACCAGTCCAAGTCCCACTGCGGTTATCACCATGACAGCTGTCAATCAGCCTCCGCAGTTACGTGAAAGTTTTTATCTTTAATTGTGAATCGCGGCTGGCCATTCAATTAGCAAAACAAGTGATTTTGTAGCGCCCAATTCGAAGTACTCCAAAAGTGACCATTTCTGGGTGTTGGCCCAGAAATTAAAGCATGCCGTAAATGGACCAGCATCGCCAAGACAAATCCTTTTCCAGTTACTTAAATTATGAAGCCCTTTCGGCAATTACTTTATTTACGCACTGAATTTATGCTGATTTATTTAATGGACAGCACAATGGAGGGCAGTGGAGAGGACAACGCCGATGTCCAAATGTTAATTGCACTAAAATGCAGATTTTTTGTGCAGTCAAAAAAAAAAAGAAAAGAAACGATAAACAGCGACAGTTTTTTTGCCAGTGGGTGAGATTGGGTTGGGAGGCTGGGAGAGCAGAGACCTTGTTGCCTTGTCTGCCAAACTCATTAAAACGAATCTTTTTTAATGGCCAAAAGTTTGCTGGTTGCTGCCATAATCAGTAAAATTAAGGCCATGGCAGCTGAAAACTGAAAACTGCTAGCTGCCAATGTCGTTAGCGTGTTGGCCTGGCCAGAACATAAAGAGGTGACTGCAATTTTTTAACGTCCACTTTTTTTGATTCTTTGACCGCGAAAACAGATTAAACCTAGAAAGTTTTTTAATGCACAATGTTTAACATTTTCAAATACGAGAATTGCCTTTCATATTTCGGAAACAGCCAACTTTTGCCGTAATCAGATTTGACTTGATTTGTTTTATGAAATTTTTGTACTCTGTACCAGAGGTACACAGAGTACAATAAGTTTGTGCAAAAGTATGTAACAGTCAGAAGGAAGCATCTCGGACCCTATAAAGAATACATATTTTTGATCAGCATCAACAGCCGAGTCGATTTAGTCATGTTCGTCTTTCTGTCCTTCTGTCAACATGAACGCACAGATCTCAGATATGGAAAGAGATATAGGATCGAAATGTATGGGACAAAAACTTCATGTTTATTTTCAATTTTGGCCACACCCCCATCCGCCCCCGCAATTTGGAAAAACGTCATATCTCCGTCAGTTTTATAGATAGAAGGTTGGAAACTTCTGGATATATTTAGTAATCAGGATTATTTAGCGATAGTCGAGCTATAAGAAAAACAAACAATAATGGGCAGCACCGGTCGCAACGGTGATGGGCAGCACTTCACACTTTACTTCACTTGACCGACTTTCTTTCTTGTCTATATATATATTGGGCTTAGCAGCCAAATTGTCGAGCTTCGCTCAATCTCCTGGCAAGCTGGCAAGAGAAAAGGGAAGCTTACCACCAAGTCCGAACGGCGCGCCGTAGGTCCTTTATTCGGCGCAAAAAGTTTAGCCTCCAGATTAATGAAGATACTTGATTAAACAAGAAAGAAAGTCGGTCAAGCCGGAATATAACATACTCTGTAATTGTGAAGTGCTGACCATCACCGTTGCGACCGGTGCTGCCCATAATTGTTTGTTTTCATTATAACTCGAAAACCGTTCATCCGATCTTAACAATTCCTTTGGCGAAGCGATAAATCATTTTGATTTGAAAATATGTCCAGAAGGTTCGAACCAGAAGGTTGAGTGGGGCGTGGCAAAAATTGAAAATAAACTTGATCTGCCTGCAAGTATAAGAAGTTTTTGTGCCATACCCGTCGAACCTCTATATCTTACCATCTCTGAGATCTGTGCGTTCATAGTGCCGCCGAGTTATCGGCTTCGTCCATGTTAGCGTATATTTGATTGCTAACCCTTATGGTCTAGTTCTCGAGAGTTACCTCCCAAAAAAAAGAGTCGAAAACTATATTTAAATTCACAGAAGTCACTTCAATTAACTTGACACTATTTAAAGGTAGAGTTATTTTCACTTTTCTTTTTTATACTCTGTACCAAAGGTACATAGAGTATAATAAGTTTATGCTAGCCATGTCCGTCTGTCTGTCTTTCTGTCCGTATGAACGCACAGATCTCAGAGATGGTAAGAGATAGAGGTTTGACATATATGGGACATATGCTTCTTATACTTGCAGACAGATCAAGCTTATTTTCAATTTTCGCCACGCCCCCTCCCGGCCCCGCAAATTGGTAAAAACGTCATATCTCCCACAGTTTTATAGAAAGAAGGTTCGTTCCTTCTGGACATATTTAGTAATCAGGATTATTAATCGATCTGCCAAAGGAATGGTAAAGATCGGTATTCGAGTTATAAGGAAAACAAACAATTATGGGCAGCACCGGTCGCAACGGTGATGGGCAGCACTTCACAGGTACAGAGTATGTTATAGTCGGGCTTGACCGACTTTCTTTCTTGTTTGAATTTAATCCTGCTTGGTAGCTAATGTACTGAGGAAAAACACCACCAGCCCGCTCGGCAACCAAATAGGAAGAAATAACCATCAACACTTAAAACATTTGATTTTTGATTTTCGATA